>CM033640.1:28395940-28420940 GCA_019453435.1 Rhinogobius similis
TCGATAGTTCGTCTCATCAGGTCCTACAAGACCCAACATCTGGATATTTTAAGGTCATAATCGTCTGACGTTATCCAAAGCCAATGCATTACATTAGTCATTTTTTTGTCATGTTTTTGTCACGTTTTTATTGCTTTTAATCAAGTTTTTGTAACTTGTTGTCGTGTTGGTGTCTATTTCAGTCATGTTTTTGTCTCTTTTAGTCACATTTTTGTCGCTTTTATTTTTTTTTTTTCAGTTTTATTAATCTCAATTTCAGACGTTATTGCTGTTTTATTAGATGGAACTAGATTAGTTTAAGTTTCTGTCTTTTTTCAAAACATTACTTTCCTACTTCAAGCCAAATTTTCTACCAATGGGTTGAGATTTATGTTCTTATTTTAGGCTAAATTGTGAAGTAATTTGTCTGAACAACACTGAAACCAGTGAAATATTTTGCACTTAAATCTTATCGAGTCAAAACTACACAAATCCAGGGAAAAAAAATTAAAACTAGGCAAAAACTTTACAAACTGCTCACTAACCAGTTGCTATTCGGTGGGACAGTAGATTTTTGAAATTAATTTATTCCTTTTTATCCACATCTGATATAAGGAAACTCTCAGCTGATGGACGTGTTCAATATGAAAAGAAAGCTGTGACCCACTTATTTACATCAAATCAAACATTCTGGGATGAATTAGAATCAGTTTTTACTCCAAAAGCACAAATTTAAAAATTACACTTAAATTCAAAAACGTTTAATAAAACTTTTGTAGGAATTCTGCCTAGACTTTACTTTATTACAAGTCTCCAAAACAATTTTTTTGTTTGGTTTTGCTTTGTTGGTTTGTCAAAAACCAACATAAGCCAAAACTAATGTCACTCAGACAAAATCTAGAGACACAGCTTCACTTCTTCATAGATTTAACAAAGAAAATGTAGTTGGACTTCAACGTCTGATGTTCCTCTTTGTGGAGCTTGTTTCAAGTGGAATCAGAGTAAATCAGACACAAAACTCCAGAGTCTGACACAAAAGAGTCCAGACAAGTTTGAGCTTCAAAGGTTCAGAAACAGCTTCAGTTTGAAACGAGGCTCATTTTAGTCACACATTTGAGGCCTGTGGGTACAAACGTGTCGTTAACGTTCACAGTAATTTTATTTTACCAACCGAGAACATAAACTACTTTTTCAGAGCGAGTAGATTTGGGACACGCCTGGTTTGAGACGGTAATAACATTTAAATAATCATTGCGGATTGTGGTATTTAATTAATTGTGTTTAGTGGTGACTAAGTAATTGCTATAATTAAGCAATTGTTGTAATTAATTAAACTACACTCACACCTCGTCATGACTCAGCTGTGGGTTATTTTATAATCCTAGTGACTTCATGAGTGCAGCTGTGTGTTGTGTTCACTTTTTTCCACCCGGCGGAATCATTTACGCTTTTTAAGTGGAACTAGTCATGTCAAGATTATTCGGTTGATCCATAATTGTGATTTTTCAGATCATAATATAATCATACAAACTATAGAGTAATAATTTAGCAAAATATAGTAATAGTGAATATAGTATTTAAAATTCAACTTATAGTCTATCTAAAAAGTTGCTGTATCTGATTTGTCCCAGTTTGGAAACATGAAAAACAGAACTAGTTTTAGTTAAACTTTAGTTAAACTCTGACAGTCACATGTATCTCTCACTTTAATGCAGTCCCAACATCATAAATATTCAACTCCATGAGTTTAGAAGCTCTTTAACAGTCTCAGAGCGCTAAAGCTAACAAACATTAGCATGCTAACGATACACTTCCTGCTTCTTATAGAATAAAACACTCTATCCACCTTATTCCGCGCTGCTCATTTTGCCTCTTTTTGCCACAGATCCGCATTTCTGTTGTAAACAGAACAGAAATTCCGATCTGTGACAGCGCGGGCGAGAGGAGAGTCCTAAACTGCTGCTCTGCACCCGGGGCTCATGTCTGGATCGTCACTTTAGGCGACTAAAGCTATCAGCTAAATTCCAAACAAAAAGGGATGTGCCCTCTGAAGTCGGATGGATGCCGTCCCGGCGCTTTCCCCAAAACGCCCAATTTTCAACAAAGACTTTGTGGTTTTGAGGCACTAGACGACCAGCAGTTGATCCTGAAAAGCAGCGATTGGGGAGAGGACCAGAAAATGTTATGGTCTCTGACATTGACTTTGCCAATTCACACACCGCTCCTACCTGCACTTTGAGCACTTCTGATTGTCTCCGCCGGGTGTCATTACCACCTCCGTGAATCACAATACGACAGAACCTTTGACTCTGTTTTAAAAGCCTAAGGTTTCTGTTATTAAGTGATTCAAATCAAAGAAGTCCAGACCAGGTAGATGTGAAAATAGTTTACTGGATCCAGGACACATTGTCTGCGGATTTGCAGACGCCGCGATGAAGAAGCACAGAAGAGACCACAGTTTATATGTCTATGCAAAACAGAGTAAAAGTGGGCGTACATAATGAGTGCTAAGTACAGAACATAGGTTGCTAAGTACAAAAGAAACATGAATCAAAGATGCCCTTGCGTGCCATGTTTGGACGTAAATGAGTGTGGGGGGAACCTAAAATAACCAAAGGTTGTCTGAGGACGACACCATACAGGGTCACACCATATGTGAAGCCAGACATGGATGACCTTTGCTCCCGAAGAAGAGCGTTTCCTCTTATGGACTAACACATGCTTACAGTTTCCTTCGATGTCACCCGTTCTGGTCCAGATTTCTAGCACAAATAAAAATTCATCTTAGTATCAAAAGGATAAAAACTCCTTCAAAGACGCTGAGCATGGCGGTCAAACTGTGTGCTTCACCAGATCACAAACACTGAGGGACATGTGAGGGAGCCTGAGAGCACCCCCTACAGGTGGCACACATGAAGTGTGCATGCATGGCTCCGACACACGTTTTTGTCGCGTTTTTTGTCACTTGTGTTTTTCTTGCTCTTTGTCACATTATTTTGTCATTTTTGTTGCTTTTAGTAGCGTTTTATCATTAATAATCAAGTTTTTGTCCATTTAAGTCACGTTTTTGTCGCTTTTAGTCACTTTTTTGTCACGGGTGACTGGAGCCTATCCCAGTGACTTTGGGCCTTAGGCGGGGTACACCCTGGACAGTGGCCACCTCGTCGCAGCAAACACAGAGACAAGGACAGACAACCATTCACTCTCACATTCATTCACTAGGGACAATTTAGAGTTGTCAATTAACCTCCACAGTCATGTCTTTGGACGGTGGGAGGAGCCGGAGAACCCGGAGAGAACCCACGGTAACACGGGGAGGACATGCAGACTCCACCCAGAGAGATCGTGTGATGTTAGGGTGATGTTCGGAATTCGAAACCACGATGTTGGGGTGGTGCGGGATTCGAACCCACGATCTCCTTATTGAGAGGCAGAAGCTCTAGCCGCTCTGCCACCGTGCACCGGTTTCAAAACATGTTTTAACAAATTTAAACCAAATGGTTGGCAGCAGGTTTTATTCAGAATTAAAAACATTTAAAAGAGGATGTTTTGCTCTTTGTGGGGGAAATTTCATTCATTTAAATTTAATTCATTTAAATTTAATTTAATTGTGCAACTTTCTTTTCCAGGGTGACAAACCTGACCGAAGTGTACTTGGGACGACAAACCCAGTCCGGTTCCAACGTGAACCACGTGATGATGAAGGTGTCGCGGGCCGAGCTCCACCCTCAGTACAACAGCAAAGGGTCCTTCGACCACGACATCGCCCTTCTCAAGATGGCCGCCCCGGTGACCTACTCCAGCTTCATCCAGCCCGTGTGCCTGGCCCAGAGCAGCAGCACGGTGGACCCGGGGCAGAGCTCGTGGGTCGCGGGGTGGGGTCGGCTGGCAGAAAGTGAGGAACTCTACAACTCAGAATCAGAATCAGAACTGGTTTGCCTTTGTCAGTGATCAAAATTCACAAACATAGGAACTTGCTTCGGCGTGAGGTGCAACACAAAACAATGAATAAAATATTATAAAGTATATAAAAGTGGCATGCATAAGATTAAGAATAAAATAAAATAAAGTAGACTAAGATAGATCAAAAGGCCCTGTACCTGGTTTTTACGGTTGTTACGCATGTAAAACATAACTAGTTTATTTTAAACCCTTCACATCAGTCTCACGTATCTATCACTTTCCTAATGCAGTCCCTGCCCCCTAAATATTCACCTCCAAGAGTGTTAGAAGCACTTTTCACAAATTTCTGAGGCCAGAGCATTTGCCACAGTAAAGCTAACAAACATTAGCATGCTAAAGGCGTACTTCTTGCTTCTCTCGTAGGGTATAACGTTGTATAAATATGTGACGAGAAAAACTTGAGGTGTCATTTTCACCTGAATAGATACTTTTACAATAATCTGTGCTGATTTTACTTCATTACGTTCAAAAAATCAGGAAGTTACATTAGTTCTCTTTTTCCGGTTTCACAACAGTAAATATCAGGTACAGCCCCTTTAAGACCAGTTGAAGAACAGAAATCAAAGTCCAAACATGAACTGATAACGAGCAGCTCCTGTTATTGTGGATCATAAATCGTTTGCGGCGCTTGATGCAAGTGTTTCAGGAGGTGAACATTTGTCCTCATGAAGGACATCAACGTCTGAACTGTGTCCATTTGTGTAAACTTCATCCCCAAAGTTTCTCAGTTGGATTTTTAACATCAGGACGCTCCAAAAGAGTCATGTTCTCCTCCTGAAGAAGTCCTTTGTCCTGGGGATTTGTGAACTGTAGCGTTGTTCTGTTTAAAAACCCAGTGGTTTCACAGACGAGGACCTCAGGTGGATCTGCTTGTCGTGCCAGTAACGTTTAAACCATCAGGACCATCAAGGTTAATTTTTTTTTCTCAGAAAATAAATTGTTCTTCTTCTTTCAGTGTTCCATGTTTGTGTCTCTTGTAAAGTCCAAGCTGCAGTTCTGTGCCGTTCAGACGAGGCCTTTGAAGACGTTTCTTGTTTTTGAAGTCCTTCATTGGCAGATGTGTCTGATGTTATTGACCTTGACGGACGGACAATCAGATCCTCCGGCTCGGACCTGGGGTCATTTTGGGTCTTCCACTTGACTTTTTTGTTCCATAACCCTTGGGATCTTTTAATTAATTCCAAATGTGTGTCTTTCTGCGTCCCACCTCAGCAGTGATCGAGAGAGGCCCTGCTTCTGCAGCTCAACAACCACCACCTTCAACCAGAAAATGTGCCACATACTGAATCCACACCTCTTTCCCTTCTTTCCGTGTCGTAGGGGGCAGTCTTTCAGACCCTCTTCAGGAGGTGTGTGTCCCGGTCGTGGGGGACGCCGAGTGCTCGTCGCTCCACAGTTTCCCGGTCCCAGCTGACACCATCTGCGCCGGCTACAAAGAGGGAGGCAAGAGCATCTGTAACGTGAGTGCACCACCTCACTGTGAGCACCTCACTGTGAGCACCTCACTGTGAGCACCTCACTGTGAGCACCTCACTGTGAGCACCTCACTGTGAGCACCTCACCGTGAGCACCTCACTGTGAGCACCACACGGGGTTCAATAAAAGGCTTCAAAAGAAAACACAAGCCGTAACAGTAAAAAGATTAGAATTCAAGACGCACTTTTTGAAGGTGAACTGTGTCTTTTCTGGTTGAGGGCGCTCCACCTGCTGGTCTCTTTAGATGTTATTAGATTCCCACTTTAACAAAGTCAGGCCAATTATCAAGTTTCAGGTGACACTAGACAAACAATTTTCCAAACAAAGACAGGCGTTCAGTGACTCCTCCCTGTGGGCAGGACTCTCACTACTCAGAGTAGCATATAAGCCAGAGTTCCCAAACCAGCTCTCTGATGGACAATGACTTTTGGATAAAAGTCTCGATCTTCAAACAGCGTCCGGATGACAACCCCTGAAACCCTTTCTACGATTCCCACTTTAAACATATTTCTGTCTCTGGAGACAAGCAGGTGATGCTACCATTCCAAGTTACACGTCAGATCTGTGCAGTGTTGATCCCACTCACTGTAACAATGCAGGTTTTAAGGCAAGAAAAACACCTGTATTTAAGGGAATGCAAGATAAATAAAAAAGGCTATGCTAACATGCTAACATGTCAGGGAAAAGCAGTAACATCTCCACGGAGACAAACAGGTGGCATACGCTCTATTAGAAAAAACAACATATTGCATCTCTAACCAAATTAAAGTAAAACAAACTAAAATTAGGCTCTCTTTTGGCTAAAAGCTAATGCTAACTTTTATAAAAACGTGTATATTATAAAAATAGCAAAGATAATCTTAAATTTAGTCTGTAGATTAGATCGGTATCAAATTGGACGTTTACTTTAATAATACAAATTTTGAGACTTTGAAATTTGAAATTGAAGTAAATGTCATGGATCAAGAGAGTTCAGCAGGAAGTGTTTTTGACGGTCAGAGGGAGAGGATTTTCTGATCAGGATTCGTCAAACTAGCGTGAATGAAGCTAAATGTGACTCCAGGTGTGTTTTTGATGCTGGAACATTGTTAGAACAGGGTCAAAAGAGAGAGAGTCTCTGTAGCATTTGCACTTACCCACAGCAGAGGTCACAGGTCACGTCCCTCTCTCTCACAGGGCGACTCGGGGGGCCCCCTGGTGGTGAAGCAGAACGGTGTTTGGGTCCAGACGGGTATCGTGAGTGCGACTGTTGGATGTGCCAGACCAAACAAACCTGCCATCTACACCGAGGTGTCGCACTTCCAGGACTGGATCCAGGGCTTTGTGGGTCCAGACTCTCAGAACCTGCCGGGGTTTGTGTCCTTCACCAGCCCTGGAGACCTGGGCTACAACTGTGGAGCTACAACTACTGCTCCACCTACGAGTACTACAACTACTACTGCACCACCTACTACTACAACAACTACTGCTCCACCTACTACTACAACTACTACTGCACCACCAACTACTACAACTACTACTGCACCACCAACTACTACTACTGCACCACCTACTACTACAACTACTACTGCACCACCTACTACGACAACTACTACAACACCGCCAACTACTACAACAACAACTGCACCACCAACTACAACAACTACTGCACCACCAACTACTACAACTACTGCACCACAAACTATTACAACAACTACTTCACCACCAACAACTACAACTACTGCACCACCAACTACTACAACTACAGCACCACCAACAACTACAACAACTGCATCACCAACTACTACAACTACTGCACCACCAACTACTACAACAACTACTGCACCACCAACTACTACAACAACTACTGCACCACCAACTACTACAACAACTACTGCACCACCAACTACTACAACAACTACTGCACCACCAACTACTACAACTACTGCACCACTAACTACTACAACAACTACTGCACCACTAACTACTACAACAACTACTGCACCACCAACAACTACAACAACTACTGCACCACCAACAACTACAACAACTACTGCACCACCAACTACTACAACAACTACTGCACCACCAACTACTACAACTACTGCACCACCAACTACTACAACAACTACTGCACCACTAACTACTACAACAACTACTGCACCACCAACTACTACAACAACTACTGCACCACCAACTACTACAACAACTACTGCACCACCAACTACTACAACTACTGCACCAACAACTACTACAACAACAACTTCACCACCAACAACTACAACTACTGCACCACTAACTACTACAACAACTACTGCACCACCAACTACTACAACAACTACTGCACCACCAACTACTACAACTACTGCACCACCAACTACTACAACAACTACTGCACCACCAACAACTACAACAACTACTGCACCACCAACTACTACAACAACTACTGCACCACCAACTACTACAACTACCGCACCACCAACTACTACAACAACTACTGCACCACCAACTACTACAACAACTACTGTACCACCAACTACTACAACTACTGCACCAACAACTACTACAACAACTACTTCACCACCAACAACTACAACTACTGCACCACCAACAACTACAACTACTGCACCACCAACTAATACTACAACTACTGCACCACCAACTACAACAACTACTGCATCATCTACTACAACAACTACTGCACCACAAACAACTACAACTACTGCACCACCAACAACTACAACAACTACTGCACCAGCAACTACTAAAACAACTTCACCACCAACTACTACAACTACTGCTACACCAACTACAACAACTACTGCACCACCAACTACAACAACTACTGCACCACCAACTACAACAACTACTGCACCACCAACTACTACAACTACTGCACCACCAACTACTACAACTTCTACTACACCAACAACAACTACAACTACTGCACCACCAACTACTAAAACAACTTCACCACCAACTACTACTACCACAACGCCAACTGCTACTACTACACCAAAAACTACTTCTACCACAAAGGCAACTACAACAACTACCGCACCACCAACTACAACAACTACTGCACCACCAACAACTACAACAACTTCACCACCAACTACTACAACAACTACTGCACCACCAACTACTAAAACAACTTCACCACCAACTACTACAACAACTACTGCACCACCTACTACTACAACTTCTACTACACCAACAACAACTACAACTACTGCACCATCAACTACTACAACTACTGCACCACCAACAACTACAACTACTGCACGACCAACTACTACAACAACTACTGCACCACCAACTACAACAAAAACTACTGCACCAACAACTACTACAACTTCTACTACACCAACAACAACTACAACTACTGCACCACCAACTACAACAAAAACTACTGCACCACCAACTACTACAACAACTACTGCACCACCAACTACTACAACTACTGCACCACCAACAACTACAACTACTGCACCACCAACTACTACAACAACTACTGCACCACCAACTACAACAAAAACTACTGCACCAACAACTACTACAACAACTACTGCACCACCAACTACAACAAAAAGTACTGCACCAACAACTACTACAACAACTACTGCACCACCAACTACAACTACAACTACTGCACCAACAACTACTACAACAACTACTGCACCACCTACAACTACAACTACTGCACCACTTACAACTACAACTACTGCACGACCAACTACAACAACTACTGCACCACCAACTACAACAACTACTACTGCACCACCAACAACTACAACTACTGCACCACCAACTACTACAACAACTACTGCACCACCAACTACTACAACTACCGCACCACCAACTACTACAACAACTACTGCACCACCAACTACTACAACTACTGCACCACCAACTACTACAACAACTACTGCACCACCAACTACAACTACAACTACTGCACCACCAACTACAACTACAACTACTGCACCACCAACTACTACAACTACTGCACCACCAACTACTACAACAACTACTGCACCACCAACTACAACAACTACTGCACCACCAACTACTACAACAACTACTGCACCACCAACTACTACAACAACTACTGCACCACCAACTACAACAACTACTGCACCACCAACTACTACAACAACTACTGCACCACCAACTACTACAACAACTACTGCACCACCAACAACTACAACAACTACTGCACCACCAACTACAACAAAAAGTACTGCACCACCAACTACAACTACAACTACTGCACCACCAACTACTACAACAACTACTGCACCACCAACTACCACAACAACTACTGCACCACCAACTACAACAAAAAGTACTGCACCACCAACTACAACAACAACTACTGCACCACCAACTACTACAACAACTACTGCACCACCAACTACAACTACTGCACCACCAACTACTACAACAACTACTGCACCACCAACTACCACAACTACTGCACCACCAACTACTACAACAACTACTGCACCGCCAACTACAACAACTACTGCACCACCAACTACTACAACAACTACTGTACCGCCAACTACTACAACAACTACTGCACCAACAACTACCACAACAACTACTGCACCACCAACTACAACTACAACTACTGCACCACCAACTACTACAACAACTACTGCACTACCAACTACTACAACAACTACCGCACCACCAACTACTACAACTACTGCACCACCAACTACTACAACTACTGCACCACCAACTACTACAACAACTACTGCACCACCAACTACAACAAAAACTACTGCACCACCAACTACTACAACTACCGCACCACCAACTACTACAACAACTACTGCACCACCAACTACTACAACTACTGCACCACCAACAACTACAACAACTACCGCACCACCAACTACTACAACAACTACTGCACCACCTTCGACTCCTACATCTCCAGGAGCTACAGAAGGATCAATAACCACCAGTTCTTCCTCGGGTTCTGCCTCGAGTCGACAGTTTAGCCTCGAGCTGTCGTCGTGCTTTAGTCTCATACTCACTGTTCTACTTTGTCAAATACTTTCTGTGGGATAAAGTCATTACAGTGAATGAAGTATTACTGGGTTTCAGGCGACATCACAACATTCTATCAGACAATAATATCTAATACAGGTGTGGGACAAGAAGTCACATTAATTTAGTTTAAAAAAAAATTGTTAGAATACAGTAAGTTTTTGTGTGTTCATGATTTGCACTACACTTTTACTGATCTACGCGGTTGTTTATTTAAAAGTGCACTGTTTTACTTTTCTGTTGGAGAGACTTTGATTGTCTCCATGGAGATAAAGAAGTTTAATGCCATACTGTGAAAGATTCCAAGCAACAGTTTCTCTGTGAAGACAAGCAAGTGACAGACAAGCTTTTGATTTTTACTTTCCTTTTTTTTTTTTTACCTTTCACTTCTATAATTTATTTTTTTTGTCTTTGTAGCACGATGTATTTATTGTTTCACATTTTTGTGTTCCTGAAGTATCAAACATTACCTCTACTTTAAGTACACGCCCTTGTATTATACCATTAATGTATTGTGTATAAAAAGTCAAGATAATTTAAGATTTAGATCATTACAAATACTGTATATAATGGCTTTGTGTTTTCATTCTAGTCCATCTCTCACTCAGCTTTACATAATCTTAGTTGTGACAGTCAATATCTGTTTCCAAAGACAATGACACGGGTTTGTAAAATGCAGCTCGACGAGTACGACGCCTTTTAATTTATGTTCCCGCCACGCCTGAAACACAATGAGCCATGGTGAAGTACTTTAAGCCTGAGTAAATCCTTCTGACAATAACTCAATTAAATCGTTACGCGAAACAGCAAAGCGCACTTTCAGTAAACAAGACTAAAAATAACATAATAAAAACTCAATTTATAGGTTATAATTTGAATAATCTCCTGACCTAGATCTAAATTTCCCGGTGTCTTCATGACGTTTATTCTGTCAAAAAGCTTTTAAAGTGCGTATGATGGGTTTTTATGGTTTTCTAATTTTGACTTCAGTGTATTAATACTTGTTGTAAATATAAATTGTAGTTTTACACCAATCAGCAGCTGTTTGTGGAGAAAAGTTGAAAAATCTGTTGAAAATTACAGGAAGTAAACAAACTGATGACATCACACTGGGGAGAGTTTCATGAGGGAACAACAAACGTGTCCAATCTGCTCCTAAAGATGTTTGATTCTTCCATTGAATCCACTTCATCCATAGATTTCTCTGGGACATTGTAACTTCAAAGGACGTTTTCTTAAAATGCATTTTTGTCCCTCGAGACATAAAGATCAGATCCTGTACAATCTGGACTCAACAAGATTTAGACCAAACCAGACAAGGATTTTTAAATTTTAATTCTAAAACTGATTTATTTAAGTTTTAAGTTTAAAAAAATGAGGCAAAATTTGAATTTTTAGGACAGTTTTCAGTCAGATCTAGTTTAATAATAAATCCAAAATCCCCTCTGTAGGCCACTGTCCAGGGTGTACCCCGCCTAAGGCCCAAAGTCACTGGGATAGACTCCAGTCACCCGCGACAACTAACGGGAATAAGCGGTAGAAAATGAATGAATGAATGAATGAATCCCCTCTGTACATTTTTATAACTAATATGTTACAAAATGAACCAAGAAATTTAAACCTGGTTCTGTACATTTTTCAGATTTAAATGTCCCAAATAATCTTACATTTAATCTTACATTTATGTGAGTAAACTACAGCAGAAGTTTAACATTGATATCTTTAAATTTCATATTTTTTTCCCATTCACCTGCAGCGTCTCACCGTAAAGTGTGAGAAAAGTGTGTCAGTTGCTGTAAATCGTCCTTGTGTTTTGGATGGAATGTCACTTGTTGATGACATCACAGAGGCAAGGCAAGTTTATTTGTAGAGCACAATTCGTACACGAGGCAATTCAAAGTGCTTTACAACAGAATAAAATCACAAAACAGATTAAGACGTACAAAATTATTATGAAAAATATACTAAAAGAAGAGTCAAGTTGAGTGTCTTGAAATGGTCCTTTAACCTCGTCTACATTTTTCAGATTTCTTTTTCTACAGCGACAAAAACATCATATTTTGGGTCTTGACAAAACGATAAATAAAAAATAAATAAAGACAAGAACACGACTAAAAGCAACAAACTTGTCTACAAGCGACAAAAAAAATAGAAAATTTGAAGAAAAAAAAAAACGAACTAACTAATGGAGACAAAAATGTGACAAAAATGTCTAAAAGTGACTAAAAGTGACAAAAAAGTGACTGAGAGTGACAAAAAAGTGAGTGACCAAATTCACCAAAAGCAACAAAAAGGTGTCCAAGAGCGACCGTAAAGCAACATTGTGCGACAAAAATGTGACAAAAACATTTTCCCCACATTTCTAAACATTCAAAACGTCTTGTATTTCAGTTATTTCTTTTGTTTGTGCTGTCTCTTTGGACAGAAGTCTGTTTTCAGCATCATTTATTCTGTTTCTCAACACCATCAGACGCTGTCACTCATCCTTCCATTAAATCCCTTCACTTTCCACTCAGTTTTATTCATAAAAATTACATTTTCTTCACCAAAATCCCTTGCAGGACGATCTTTACTCGCCTGGGATCCCATTTAGATTTTCAGATATCACTAATTAAAAATACTTAATAAGAGAAGCATAAAGAGAAGAGTGCAGATCTTTCAGATTCTTTCTCCATTTTCACGTTCCTTTTCCTTCCTTTCGCTCTATTTTCAGCATTTATTTTTAAAAAAATCTTCATTAATCTGCCACAAACAAGAGAACCTGCACTTTAAGGCTCTGGTACAACGAGTTCAGCTGTGGTTGTAGTTCTTTTTTTAATAAACGTGTGCGAAGGGAACATCCAGTGCTTTGAATCCACCTCGTGTCGCTCAGAAAGAATGAAACGGAACAAGATCAGCAACAGAGACGACAACAACAGAGACAGCACCTGCCCTTTAAACACAGCCCTTTAATGCAGAGTGACATGGATTTATTGTTCATCCACAAACTGATGTGTTTGGATTAATGCCCCGGGACTGAAAAATGTAGCACGCCGGCTTTGGAAACAGGAAACAGCTGATGGTAACGAGCGACAAGAACACGACTAAAAGACACAACTAAGAACGACAAAAAACAGATTAAGAACTTTTTATATATTTTTTATATTTTACTCATTGCTTTATGTTTGCACCTTCGCCGAAGCAAATTCCTATGTCTGTGAATTTCACTGACAATGGCAATAAACCGCTTCTGATTCTGATTCTGATTCTGAAAAAACACACTAAGAATGAAAGATAACAGACCAGGAATGAAAAAAACACACACTAGGAATGAAAAACCAGACCAGGAATGACAACAAACAAACCAGGAACGACAAAAAACACACTAAGAACGACAACAAACAAACTAAGAATGACAAAAACCACAGTAGGAATGAAAAATAACACATTAGGAATGAAAAAACACAGACCAGGAATGACAAAAAGTAGACCAGGAAAAACAAAAAACAAACTAAGAACAACAAAAAACACACTAAGAAGGAAAAAAAACAGACCAGGAATGAAAAAAAACAGACTAGGAATGAAACGAACGAACTAATGGAGACAAAAATGTGACAAAAATGTCTAAAAGTGACTAAAAGTGACAAAAAAGTGAGTGACCAAATTCACCAAAAGCAACACAAAGGTGTCCAAGAGCGACCGTAAAGCAACATTGTGCGACAAAAATGTGACAAAACATTTTCCCCACATTTCTGAACATTCAAAACGTCTTGTATTTCAGTTATTTCTTTTGTTTGCGCTGTCTCTTTGGACAGAAGTCTGTTTTCAGCATCATTTATTCTGTTTCTCAACACCATCAGACGCTGTCACTCATCCTTCCATTAAATCCCTTCACTTTCCACTCAGTTTTATTCATAAAAATTACATTTTCTTCACCAAAATCCCTTGCAGGACGATCTTTACTCGCCTGGGATCCCATTTAGATTTTCAGATATCACTAATTAAAAATACTTAATAAGAGAAGCATAAAGAGAAGAGTGCAGATCTTTCAGATTCTTTCTCCATTTTCACGTTCCTTTTCCTTCCTTTCGCTCTATTTTCAGCATTTATTTTTAAAAAAATCTTCATTAATCTGCCACAAACAAGAGAACCTGCACTTTAAGGCTCTGGTACAACGAGTTCAGCTGTGGTTGTAGTTCTTTTTTTAATAAACGTGTGCGAAGGGAACATCCAGTGCTTTGAATCCACCTCGTGTCGCTCAGAAAGAATGAAACGGAACAAGATCAGCAACAGAGACGACAACAACAGAGACAGCACCTGCCCTTTAAACACAGCCCTTTAATGCAGAGTGACATGGATTTATTGTTCATCCACAAACTGATGTGTTTGGATTAATGCCCCGGGACTGAAAAATGTAGCACGCCGGCTTTGGAAACAGGAAACAGCTGATGGTAACGAGCGACAAGAACACGACTAAAAGACACAACTAAGAACGACAAAAAACAGATTAAGAACTACAAAAAACACACTAAGAACGACAACAAACAGACTAAGAATGACAAACCACACTATGAATGAAAAATAACAGACCAGGAATGAAAAAAAAACCCCACACGGAACGAAAAAAAAACAGACCAGGAACGACAAAAACCAAACCAGGAACGACAAAAACCACACTAAGAATGAGGAAAAAACACACTAAGAATGAAAAATAATAGACCAGGAATGAAAAAAACCACACTAGGAATGAAAAAACTAGAACAGGAATGAAAAAAACACACTAGGAATGAAAAATAACAGACCAGGAATGAAAAAAACACACTAGGAATGAAAAAACTAGAACAGGAATGAAAAAAACACACTAGGAATGAAAAACTAGACCAGGAACGACAAAAACCACACTAAGAACGACAACAAACAGACTAAGAATGACAAACCACACTAGGAATGAAAAAACTAGAACAGGAATGACAAAAACCAAACCAGGAAC
The DNA here is from genome assembly GCA_019453435.1 of Rhinogobius similis. Taxonomy (NCBI): domain Eukaryota; kingdom Metazoa; phylum Chordata; class Actinopteri; order Gobiiformes; family Gobiidae; genus Rhinogobius; species Rhinogobius similis. The sequence continues at coordinate 28,411,371 of CM033640.1, forward strand.
GACAAAAACCACACTAAGAACGACAACAAACAGACTAAGAATGACAAACCACACTATGAATGAAAAATAACAGACCAGGAATGAAAAAAAAACCCACACGGAACAAAAAAAACCAAACCAGGAATGACAAAAACCAGACAAGGAACAACAACAAACAAACAAAGAATGAGAAAAAACACACTAAGAATGAAAAATAACAGACCAGGAACGACAAAAACCAAACCAGGAACGACAAAAACCACACTAAGAACGACAACAAACAGACTAAGAACGACAAAAACCACAGTAGGAATGAAAGATAACAGACCAGGAATGAAAAAAAAAAACCCACACAGAATGAAAAAAACCAGACCAGGAATGAAAAAAAACAAACAAGGAACGACAAAAACCACACTAAGAATGAGAAAAAACACACTAAGAACGAAAAATAACAGACCAGGAATGAAAAAAAAAAAACACTAGGAATGAAAAAACAGACTAGGAATAAAAGAAAACAGACTAGGAATGACAAAAACAGACCAGGAATGACAAAAACAAGACTAAAAACAGCAAAAATGCGGCTAAGAACGCCCAAAACAAACGTCAAAATGTGAAAAAAGTGACAAAAACCAGACCAGGAACAACAAAAACCAAACCAGGAACCACAAAAACCACACTAAGAACGACAACAAACAAACTAAGAACGACAAAAGACCACTATGAATGAAAAATAACAGACCAGGAATGAAAAAAAAACCCACACGGAACAAAAAAAAACAAACCAGGAATGACAAAAACCAGACAAGGAACAACAACAAACAAACAAAGAACGACAAAAACCACACTAAGAACGACAACAAACAGACTAAGAACGACAAAAACCACAGTAGGAATGAAAGATAACAGACCAGGAATGAAAAAAACCACACCAGGAATGAAAAAACAGACCAGGAATGAAAAAAAACAAACTAGGAACGACAAAAACCACACTAAGAATGAGAAAAAACACACTAAGAACGAAAAATAACAGACCAGGAATGAAAAAAAACCCACTGGGAATGAAAAAACAGACTAGGAATAAAAGAAAACAGACTAGGAATGACAAAAACAAGACTAAAAACGGCAAAAATGCGGCTAAGAACGCCAAAAACAAACAAAAAAAATGTGAAAAAAGTGACAAAAACCAGACCAGGAACAACAAAAACCAGATCAAGAATGACAAAAACCACACTAAGAACGACAACAAACTAACTAAGAACCAAAAGACCACTAAGAATGAAAAATAACAGACCAGGAACAACAAATACCAAACCAGGAATGACAGAAAACAGACCAGGAATGACAAAAACCATACCATGAACAACCAAGACCAGACCAGGAACGACAAAAACAAGACCAGGAACGACAAAAACAAGACCAGGAATGACAAAAAACAAACCAGGAACGACAAAAACAAGACCAGGAATGACAAAAAACAAACCAGGAACGACAAAAAACAGACTAAGCACGAGAAAAATGCCAAATACAAGCATCAAAACATGAAAAAAGCGACAAAAACTAGACTAAGAGTGACAAAAATGCAGCCAAGAGAGACAAATATATGCATTGACTTTGGATTATGTTTAGTTTATTTTTGTAGTGCCTCCTGTTTGGGCCACAGGTGGAACGCAGCATAAAGAATCAATGTTCAAGAGAATTGATCGAATGATAGCCGTCCCAGAGCGCCCCCTGTTCTCAGCATGGTTTACTTTGGGTTGTTAGATGCATTATTCACTGGAAATATCAAACTTTGGGACAAAGCGAGTGCCGTGTGTTGATAAACAGGAAAGAGCTAATGCTAACGTGCTTTTTGCTAAGGGCTCAACGTGTAAGTTAGTGTCGGTGGAAATACGGCGCTTTATCACAAGTTCCAGTCAGAGTTTGGTGAGAAATGATTCTTCTCTGTTTTTTGCGTCTTTTTGATCTGAGTGTGTGTTCTCTCTCGTCCAATCATCTCGCTCTAAAGTGTTCCGGGGCCTATTCACTTTATTCCAGAAGTTGGCGTACGCGCCGCCATCTTGTTTCCGTTGTATTAGTTTCATAGACCGTACATATCAGTGGACCGCGTTAGCATGCTAGCCGCCGCGTTCTAGATAGGAAACAGCTCTGGAGGCTCCTCCTCCTTCAGTCGAGCTCCTTTCACTTCCTGTGACACTGGAGCCTTTACTCTGTAACTGTTTCTGTCAAACTCACATCTGGATTAAAATGTCCGTCTGACTCACTCCACATGATCCCTGTGTTTTTTTCTCGTTGGTTGTTCATAAATCAAGTTATTACAACAATAACTGACCAATCAGGTGCTTCCTTTTCCAGGGGCTGGTTTCGCTCGTGTTAGCAACAGGTTTGATTGACAGCTAGCGCCGCACGTTGCCGCCATCTCCTCCCACCGAGGGGCGGAAACCGTTAACAACCTCCTCCTGATTGGTCTGTGTGGCCACGATACGCACTCGGATTTAAATATGGCTCCACTTTAGCCGCTATAACTGCTAGCTCTACTTTAGCCACTATAACTGCTAGCTCCACTTTAGCCGCTATGACTGCTAGCTCCACTTTAGCCGCAATGACTGCTAGCTCCACTTTAGCCGCTATAACTGCTAGCCACGATGGGCTTCATTTGGCTGGAGCCAAACGCTATGAGTGACGTCACAATCCCATAGTCCACTGATATGTACGGTCTGTGATTAGTTCACACAGAGCAGACGAGCTCAACAGAAAATAAGTTCTACTCGACTAAAAAGACGTTTTCAGGAAATCGTTGCGTTGTGACTTGTTGTTGCTCGTGTTCATTAAACATTTTACACAAATCTATCTACTTTATGTAACATTTTAGCGTCAGACTTTTACCTCGTTCGTCATTAGCTTTAACGGAGTTCTCGTCAAACAGAAGTGCGTTTACAATAAAAGTGTGATCTGAGGCAAAAAGAGGCAAAAGTGGGCGGGGCAGAATAAGGTGAATAGCGCCCTCTGGAGCCTGTACCTCTCACTAAAGACAGCGGAGACTGTAGCAGTGACTTTGCCCAATGAGCTTTGGCGCAAAACTTTATTGATCTGTGTGAATTTGATTAAATACGTGCTAAATTACACTCCACTGGGCCTATTCATCTCCGGGTCACGGCTGCTGCACTCATGACCCTCTGAGTCTGAATCCTCGTGCACTTTAGACACACGTGACCTGCTTTTCCTCAAACGTGTGACTAAAATGAGCCTCGTTTCAAACTGAAGCTGTTCTTGAACCCTTTGGAGCTCTTTGTGAAGCTCAGACTCTGGAGTTTTGTGCCTGATTTACTCTGATTCCACCGAAACAAACTCTGCAAAGAGGAATATCAGACGTTGAAGTCCAACTACATTTTCTTTCGTAGAAAGGGTTTCAGGGGTTGTCATCCTGACGCTGTTTAAAGATCGAGACGTTTCGACTTTTATCCCAAAGTCATTGTCAATCTGAGAGCTGGTCTGGGAACTTGGGCTTATATGCTACTCTAAGTACTGGGAGTCCTGCCCCCAGGGAGGAGTCACTGAAACCTGTCTTTGTTGGAAAATTGTTTGTTTGTCACCTGAAACTTGATTAATTGGTCTATCTTGTTGAACTGTACATGGTCTGGCCTATATAGTTTCACCTGTGACTAAAGTCTATTGTCATTGATAGTTGGCTGTTGCTCCCTCCTCACTGCTGATTACCTCATTAGCATTTGACTGGTCCATTGATCTTTGTTAAATCTTTGAAGAAGTGAAGCTGTGTTTGTAGATTTTGTCTGAGTGACATTAGTTTTGGCTTTTCTGATCTGATTCTGATTCAAAGCTGAAGCTAATTTAACAAAAAAATAGTTTTAGGGACTTAAAGTAAAAAAGTCCAGGCGGAATCCATATAAAAGTCCTATTAAATGTTTTGAATTTTAGTGTAATTTTTAAATTTGTGCTTTTGGAGTAAAAACTGACTCTAATTCAACTCAGAATGTTTTATTTGATGTAAATAATCGGGTCACAACTTTCTTTTCATATTGAACACGTCAGAGTTTCCTTTTATCAGATGTGGATAAAAAGGAAAAAAATGTATTTAAAAATCACAACTGGTTGGAAAAGGTCATAAAATTCACTGTGGATTCAGGATTTCAGAACGAGCCGCTGTACATTTGATGAACTGTGTGGAGCAGTGGGACCTCTAGTGGCTCCTGAGAGAACGACATCCAAGAGGTTCCACTGCTGTTTGTGAAAGTAGCCCATTTGACCCAGAAAACCACCCACTGCCAGCGCAAAAACACATCAACCAATGGGTGGGGTTTTTGTTTTGTTTTTTAAGGTGAGACGCTGCAGGTGAATAGGAAAAAAAAGTTAAATTTAAAGATATTAATTTGAAACTTGTCCTGTAGTTTACTCACATAAATGTAAGAAAAAAATGTATTACAAGTTTTTCATCATGTCATGTTTTCATGTAGAAATAAGGCATTTTATGTACAAATGGTCAAAAACCCACATATTTGGGACATTTAAATCTGAAAAATGGACAGAACCAGGTTTAAATTTCTTGGTTCATTTTGTACAAATAGTAGTTAAATTGTCCAAAAAATTTCTTTGACTTAAAACTTCAATAAATCAGTTTTACAATTGGATATTAAAAATCCTTGTGTTTGGTCTAAATCCTGTTGAGTCCAGATTATACAGATTGTGTGGATCTACTTTAGGCTGATCTTTATGTCTCGAGGGAGAAAAATGCATTTGAAGAAAACAATGTCAGAGAAATCTATGGATGAAGTGGATTCAATGGAAGAATCAAACATCAGGAGCAGATTGGACACGTTTGTTGTTTCCAGTCGATGTGTGAGAGAGAAAACAGAGTCGGGCCTTGATGGACATGAATCGTTTGATGTTCGTTTGATCATCAGAGCTCTTCTTGGACGTCCTGAGCCAAAGTGCAGCAGTGAAATGTGCCACAGAAGGCTCTCTGTGGGCGGTGAGTGAAGGTCGACTGTGCAGGATCGGTGGTGTCTGTGCGAGTGCCAAACATGCAGAGGTGTGTCGTAGACAGAGGGCACATGGGAACAAGTGATGTCAGGGTTTTCTAATCGATGAGTTTAGAGATTATTCCGTCGATTAATCCATTAGTTGTTTAGAACGCAAAAGACCCTTGAATATGAGAATCTGACAACATTTTACCCAAACAAAGCTGAAGTGAAGCTGTTTGACGACGTCCTGGTGAGAATGTTTATTAATATTAATTTATTTAAGTATTTTAACCAAAACACACAATTAGCATGTTTCTTAAAACCTATAGAACCTCTTCTTTCAGCTCATACATGTATATGTACATGTATAAACATATGTTTTGGAGGTAAGTTAATGATTATTTAATTAGTGGCCAATCATTTCTATAATCGATTAGTTGTGATTAATCGATTAACCGCCCTACTTAGAACATTTGAACAAATCTAAACTAAAGCGTTGGCAGCAATTTTTATTCAGAATAAAACTGGATATTTTGTTGTTTGTGGAGGAAATGATTGCACTTCAAAAACTGCTAACTGCGTTCATTCAAACTGTGAGTTTGATTAATTACACAGTTCTCTTTTCCAGAGTGACGAGCCAGACCAGAGTGTTCTTGGGATCCAAAAACCGGACCATTTTAGGCGAGAAAGAGGTGCAGAGGAGGGTGTCACGGGTCGAGCTCCACCCTCAGTTCAACAGCAGCGGGTTCTTGGACCACGACATCGCCCTTCTCAAGATGGACGCCCTGATGACGTACTCCAGCTTCATCCAGTGAGAGGCCTGTTAGTCTCACGGCTGTAAAGTGTGCACGAAATCGAGTGCAAAGCTCTCGCCAGCTTCCAAACACTCACTAACGCACCCCCCACTCATGCACGTCCCGTGCACAGCAATGACTCGTGGGAAAATTGAACATTATATTTGTAAACAGGCACTAAACGAGTGCTTTATGTGACGACCGCGAAGGAGTGGGACATCAAATGTCATCCAAGATTTTAGCACAAGTCACCAACTTGCCGTCTGCCATTTAACATCAGTCTGAACTTTTCCCCCTTTTCGTTTCATTGTATGGATTACTTACAGAATACTATGTACGTCGACTGTTTATTGTTTATTGTGTGTTTGTTGTGACACAACTGTAGTTACAGCTGTGTGTCGTGTCTGTTTATTGTCTATAAATGAAACCGTTCAAAGATAAAGACACTGTACAATATGTTCTACTGTACCATACAGGCTGAATACTATTTAATACTACTATTTAGCTCAGAGCCTCCAGGTGAACATCACGCAGATCTGATCAGAGCACGTGTCTGTTTTTATTTGCTTTTTATTCGTGAGTTGCTGAACCTGTAACTCAACAATTAAAGTAATGACAATAAAACTGCAGGGTTGGTTTGGAGTCGATCACAGTTCCAGACGTTCACAGGAAGATTATCAGTTCACCAGGAGCACGATGGACAAACGACTTCATCTGACAATACTTTTAGTCGCTTTATCAACAACAGGTAATAGGTATAGTTTTATTTATCAATTCATTTATGTTAAAATGTTCATCTGAAGTTATATAACAGCTTTAAATACTCACTGATATTTTTGTGGATTTTTCTTTCAGGTTCTCACGCACAAGGTAATTTTATATTTCTATAATCATTATTTGTTTAGTTAATACCTGTTTTATTATTAGCTATTATTCCATTTTAGACTTGGATTGGATCGCTGTATTCTGTACGTTTTTTTTTTAAATCATATTCCAGAACTGACGTTTCTGTCATTATTAATTAATATAAACAGAATTCAAGCCATTTTTAAAAAGAAATTTAACTTTTAGTCAGTATCTCTACAGCTACAAAGGTGTTTAACAAGGTAAACCTGTTACTTCTGCTTTAATTAGATCAATATTTGACGGTTTTATAACATAAGTGCGCACACTTTTTATTGGTTTACTGTCAAACTGCAATATTATATTCCATTTAAAATATTTTTGGTTAGTTTAGTTGACTAGAATAATCAACTCAATATTTAGACCAGTTTATTGCTGTTTATTTAGAGCACAAAAGAAATACGATCATTAAAACATCTTCCGACATGCCGTGTGTTAATTCACAGCTGTGTTTGGATCTAAATATCGCTCTTTTAATCTTTAACATTTCGTCTTTGCCGCATTCGTTTGTCCTTTTTTTGCCTAATTTTCCTCGTCAAAACCTGCACAGAGTGAACAATCTGAGAGAAATCTGTAAAATCAAAAAGTGAAATGTGAAGATAACGTTAAAAATCTCCAGAGTTTAACTGAAAACAAACATTAAACGCCACAAACTAAATTAAGCAAAAAAAAACAAAGACTCTTAATTGCACTGATCCAGTTCCTGCTTGAAGGCAATTTAGATAATTCAATTCACGGAAAGACAAATACAACGAAAACACCACTTGCGTGCACATCTTGCCAAACAAAACAAACCAAAACCATAATATGTAAATCTTGAGTGAGTCAGAAACAGGAGCAGAACAAGCAGAACCGACAAAACAAAACTAACAGGAAAAACAAAGCTGTTACCATAGCAACCAGACTGTAAACAAGGGCCAACGTCCACACACATCACACAATAGTTAGAGCTGACAAGAAATAATCCCTGATAACACTTTATTTTGTCGAATGATGGATTAAACTGTCAGAAACATGTGTCCGTTTTGTGTATTTTAATGGTGCGTCGCCTTTTGATGACATCACAGAGGGATTCAGCTCTACCTGTCATTTTAAACATTTACTTTTCATTTCATTTTTTATTTGACGCTACAGGCAAACCCCTTTTTTTCCATTTTTTTGGTCAGTTTTCTCTCTCACATCGACTTTCATGTGGAAACAACAAACGTGTCCAATCTGCTCCTGATGTTTGATTATTCCATTGAATCCACTTCATCCATAGATTTCTCTGACATTGTTTTCTTCAAATGCATTTTTGTCCCTCGAGACATAAAGATCAGCCTAAAGTAGATCCACACAAACTGTACAATCTGGACTCAACAAGATTTAGACCAAACACAAGGATTTGACTAAAAGTGACAAAAAAACGCAACTTAAAACGACAAAATCTAACTAAAAAAGACCAAAAACAATAAAATAACGCAACAGAAAAATGACTAAAAACATCAAAAATGCAACTACAAGCAGCATAAATGCGACTTAAAGCAGAAAAACTAAAAAGTGACAAAATCATGATTAAAAGTGACAAAAAACACAACTAAAAGACATTTTCTCAAATGCATTTTTGTCCCAGAGACATAAATATGAACAAGACTGTGACACAATGGACACAAGGATTTGACTAAAAGCGACAAAAATGTGACTAAAAGCGACAAAAATGAGATTTAAAGCATCAAAAACAAACTAAAAGCAGCAAAACTTAAATGGGACAAAAATGCAACTAAAGGTGTCAAAAACGTGACTAAAACAACAAAATCGCAACTAAAATCGTCAAAAGGCGTGACTAAATGTGACAAAAACGCAACTAACTCCAAAGGTAATTGTCGCATTTTTGTCCCAGAGACATAAAGATGAGCCTTAAATCAGCTCCTGCACCAAACTGTACAATCTGGACTCAACAAGATTCTGACACAACGACACAAGGATTTAACTAAAAACGATAAAAATACAACTTAAAACGACAAAATCTAACTAAGAAAGAAGAAAAGCAACAAAAAACGCAACAGAAAAACGACCAAAATGTGACTACAAGCAACATAAATGAGACTTAACGCAGAAAAAACTAACTAAAAGCAACAAAAAATCATGATTAAAGCGACAAAAAAACACAACTAAAAGACCTTTTCTCAAATGCATTTTTGTCCCAGAGACATAAAGATTGTGACACAACGGACACAAGGATTGGTTGAGATCTGATTCTCACACGTTGACTCTTCTTCCACTGGACCCCGCCCTCTCATACCATTCACACCTAAACCATGTCACTAAAACATCCTTCTTTCACTTCCGCAATATCTCCCGCCTCCGCCCCTCCCTCTCCCAGTCCACAGCTGACTCCTCCTCCTCGCCTTCATCACCTCCAGACTCCACTATTGCAGTAGTTTATTCTATGGACGTCCCACCACTCGCCTTCAAAATCTACAATCCATTCAAAACTCTGCCGCCCGCCTTCTCACTCACACTCGGTCCAGAGAACACATCACCCCCGTCCTCCAACAGCTACACTGGCTTCCCGTTCAATATCGTATCCAATACAAGCTCCTCCTCCTCCATAACCCCGCCCCTTCCTACCTCACTGACCTACTCCAACCGTACTGTCCCACCCGCCGCCTCCGCTCTGCTGACACTGACCTCCTCACTCCCATCACCCGCACTAAGCACCGGACCTTGGGGGACCGAGCCTTCGCCGCTGCTGCCCCCGCCCTCTGGCTCCGCCCTCTGACCCCACCCTCTGGAACTCACTTCCACAACCATCAGGAGCCTGGACTCACTACATACATTCAAATCACTCCTTAAGACCATAGACATAAAAATAGTGGACAGACTGTCGTCGCTCCGCCCCCTTCATGATAATGCGGCTCAGTCATGGAGAATTCAAA
>CM033640.1:28425940-28574972 GCA_019453435.1 Rhinogobius similis
AACGAGCCATCAGGACGTCATGACAGGAGAACACCTGACAGAAAATGACACTGAATCCACACCTCTTTCCCTTCTTTCCGTGTCGTAGGGGGCAGTTTTTCAGGGTCTTTTCAGGAGGTGTGTGTCCCGGTCGTGGGGGACGCCGAGTGCTCGTCGCTCCAGAGTTTCCCGGTCCCAGCTGACACCATCTGCGCCGGCTACAAAGAAGGAGGCAAGAGCATCTGTGACGTGAGTGCACCACCTCACTGTGAGCACCTCACCGCGAGCACCACACCGTGAGCACCTCACGGTGCTTCAAAAGAAAACACGAGCCGTAACAGTAAAAAGATTAGAATTCAAGACGCACTCTTTGAAGGTGAACTGTCTTTTCTGGTTGAGGGCGCTCCACCTGCTGGTCTCTTTAGATGTTACTTTTTTCAAGGATGTTCCCCACTATGGCTTTAAACATATTATCTCCATGGAGACGAACATGGTTACACGTCAGATCTGTGCAGTGTTATAATAAGAATGCTGGTTTTTAGGCAATTAAAATACCTTTTCTAGCAAAAAAAAAATTGGCGCAAAGGCTAGCTCACTTTTGGCTAACAGCTAATGCTAACTTGTAAAAAAAGGTACAAATTAAACAAAATAAACCAATGAAAATCTTACGTAAAGACTGTAGATTAGACCTGTTTTAAGCTGGGCTTTTACTTTAATATTCTTAAGACTTAAAATTACACAAGTTTTATTAAAATATTTGTTAATTTTAGCACAAATCTTCAAAAACCCTCAGTGATAGATTACACAGGAAATAGTGAAGCTAACACTGAGCTAGCCTATTCATTTATTATAAATTCAAATTAATTCACTTTCAAGCATCTGACTTAAAGGAAAAATATTATTATTCATTTTTTGTGTTGTTATTAGCCTTTAAACATGCTCTTGAGTGCCTTCAGTTATCTCATATTTTAGAATAATAAAAAAAACCTCTGTTTCAATGCCGTTTGCCCTGGAACTCGCTGAGTTTAGGCGCCATCTACTGGCTGCACAGCGCTTAGTTCTGTTATTACTTAAGGGACTTAAGCTACCTCTAAATGCTATTAATTCTCAGATGCTCAGAGTCTGGTGATGATTTAAGAACTTCGAAGAGCTGACGATTCTTGGATAAATGACGCATGAAATCGTACAAAACATCCCAGATCGAGAGAGTTGAGCAGAAGGTGTTTGTGACGGTCGGAGGGAGAGGATTCGTCAAACTAACGTGAATGAAGCTAAATGTGACTCCAGGTGTGTTTTTGATGCTGGAACATTGTTAGAACAGGGTCAAAAGAGAGAGAGTCTCTGTAGCATTTGCACTTACCCACAGCAGAGGTCACAGGTCACGTCCCTCTCTCTCACAGGGCGACACGGGGGGCCCCCTGGTGGTGAAGCAGAACGGTGTTTGGGTCCAGACGGGTATCGTGAGTGCGACCACCGGATGTGCCATACCAAACAAACCTGCCATCTACACCGAGGTGTCGCACTTCCAGGCCTGGATCCAGGGCTTTGTGGGTCCAGACTCTCAGAACCTGCCGGGGTTTGTGTCCTTCACCAGCCCTGGAGACCTGGGCTACAACTGTGGAGCTACAACTACTGCTCCACCTACGAGTACTACAACTACTACTGCACCACCTACTACTACAACTACAACACCGCCAACTACAACTACTACTGCACCACCTACTACTACAACTACTGCACCACCGACGAGTACTACTGCTACAAATACTACTGATCCACCTGCAAATATTGCACCACCCATTACTCCAACAACTACTGCACCACCAACTACAACTTCAACTACTGCACCACCAACTACTACAACTACTGCACCAACTACAACTTCAACTACTGCACCACCAACTACAACTACAACTACTGCACCACCAACTACAACTACAACTACTGCACCACCAACTACAACAACTACTGCACCACCAACTACTACAACTACTGCACCACCAACTACTACAACTACTGCACCACCAACTACAACAACTACTGCACCACCAACTACTACAACAACTACTGCACCAACTACTACAACAACTACTGCACCACCAACTACTACAACTACTGCACCACCAACTACTACAACAACTACTGCACCACCAACTACAACTACAACTACTGCACCACCAACTACAACTACAACTACTGCACCACCAACTACTACAACAACTACTGCACCACCAACTACAACAACTACTGCACCACCAACTACAACAACAACTACTGCACCACCAACTACTACAACAACTACTGCACCACCAACTACAACAACAACTACTGCACCACCAACTACTACAACAACTACTGCACCACCAACAACTACAACTACTGCACCACCAACTACAACAACTACTGCACCACCAACTACTACAACTACTGCACCACCAACTACTACTACAACTACTGCACCACCAACTACTACAACAACTACTGCACCACCAACTACTACAACTACTGCACCACCAACTACTACTACAACTACTGCACCACCAACTACTACAACTACTGCACCACCAACTACTACAACTACTGCACCACCAACTACTACAACTACTGCACCACCAACTACTACAACTACTGCACCACCAACTACAACAACTACTGCACCACCAACTACTACAACTACTGCACCACCAACTACAACAACAACTACTGCACCACCAACTACTACAACTACTGCACCACCAACTACTACAACTACTGCACCACCAACAACTACTACAACTACTGCACCACCAACTACTACAACAACTACTGCACCACCAACTACTACAACAACTACTGCACCACCAACTACTAAAACTACTGCACCACCAACTACTACAACAACTACCGCACCACCAACTACTACAACAACTACCGCACCAATTAACCAACTAACAACTACTGCACCACCAACTACTACAACAACTACTGCACCACCAACTACTACAACAACTACTGCACCACCAACTACAACAACAACTACTGCACCACCAACTACAACAACTACTGCACCACCAACAACTACTACAACTACTGCACCACCAACTACTACAACAACTACTGCACCACCAACAACTACTACAACTACTGCACCACCAACTACTACAACAACTACTGCACCACCAACTACTACAACTACCGCACCACCAACTACTGCACCACCAACTACTACAACTACTGCACCACCAACTACTACAACTACTGCACCACCAACTACTACAACTACTGCACCACCAACTACAACAACTACTGCACCACCAACTACTACAACTACTGCACCACCAACTACTACAACAACTACTGCACCACCAACTACTACAACTACTGCACCACCAACTACTACAACTACTGCACCACCAACAACTACTACAACTACTGCACCACCAACTACTACAACAACTACCGCACCACCAACTACTACAACAACTACTGCACCACCAACTACAACAACTACTGCACCACCAACTACTACAACAACTACCGCACCACCAACTACTACAACAACTACCGCACCACCACCAACTACAACAACTACTGCACCACCAACTACTACAACAACTACCGCACCACCAACTACAACAACTACTGCACCACCAACTACAACAACAACTACTGCACCACCAACTACAACAACTACTGCACCACCAACAACTACTACAACTACTGCACCACCAACTACTACAACAACTACTGCACCACCAACAACTACTACAACTACTGCACCACCAACTACTACAACAACTACTGCACCACCAACTACTACAACTACCGCACCACCAACTACTGCACCACCAACTACTACAACTACTGCACCACCAACAACTACTACAACTACTGCACCACCAACTACTACAACTACTGCACCACCAACTACTACAACTACTGCACCACCAACTACTACTACAACTACTGCACCACCAACTACTACAACTACTGCACCACCAACTACTACAACTACTGCACCACCAACTACAACAACTACTGCACCACCAACTACTACAACTACTGCACCACCAACTACTACAACAACTACTGCACCACCAACTACTACAACTACTGCACCACCAACAACTACTACAACTACTGCACCACCAACTACTACAACAACTACCGCACCACCAACTACTACAACAACTACTGCACCACCAACTACAACAACTACTGCACCACCAACTACTACAACAACTACCGCACCACCAACTACTACAACAACTACCGCACCACCACCAACTACAACAACTACTGCACCACCAACTACTACAACAACTACCGCACCACCAACTACAACAACTACTGCACCACCAACTACAACAACAACTACTGCACCACCAACTACAACAACTACTGCACCACCAACAACTACTACAACTACTGCACCACCAACTACTACAACAACTACTGCACCACCAACAACTACTACAACTACTGCACCACCAACTACTACAACAACTACTGCACCACCAACTACTACAACTACCGCACCACCAACTACTACAACAACTACTGCACCACCAACTACTACAACTACTGCACCACCAACAACTACTACAACTACCGCACCACCAACTACTACAACAACTACTGCACCACCAACTACTACAACTACCGCACCACCAACTACAACAACAACTACTGCACCACCAACTACTACAACAACTACTGCACCACCAACTACAACAACTACTACTGCACCACCAACTACAACAACTACTGCACCACCAACTACAACAACTACTACTGCACCACCAACAACTACAACTACTGCACCACCAACTACTACAACAACTACTGCACCAACTACCACAACAACTACTGCACCACCTACTACAACTACAACTACTGCACCACCAACTACTACTACAACTACTGCACCACCAACTACTACAACTACTGCACCAACTACCACAACAACTACTGCACCACCAACTACTACAACAACTACTGCACCACCAACTACAACTACTGCACCACCAACTACTACAACAACTACTGCACCACCAACTACAACAACTACTACTGCACCACCAACAACTACAACTACTGCACCACCAACTACTACAACTACTGCACCACCAACTACTACAACTACTGCACCACCAACTACTACAACTACTGCACCACCAACTACTACAACTACTGCACCACCAACTACTACAACTACTGCACCACCAACTACAACAACTACTGCACCACCAACTACAACAACTACTGCACCAACTACTACAACAACTACTGCACCACCAACTACTACAACTACCGCACCACCAACTACTACAACAACTACTGCACCACCAACAACTACAACTACTGCACCACCAACTACAACAACTACTGCACCACCAACTACTACAACAACTACTGCACCACCAACTACTACTACAACTACTGCACCACCAACTACTACAACTACTGCACCACCAACTACTACTACAACTACTGCACCACCAACTACTACTACAACTACTGCACCACCAACTACTACAACTACTGCACCACCAACTACTACAACTACTGCACCACCAACTACTACAACTACTGCACCACCAACAACTACTACAACTACTGCACCACCAACTACTACAACTACTGCACCACCAACTACTACAACTACTGCACCACCAACTACTACAACAACTACTGCACCACCAACTACTACAACTACTGCACCACCAACTACTACAACAACTACTGCACCACCAACTACTACAACTACTGCACCACCAACTACTACAACTACTGCACCACCAACTACTACAACAACTACTGCACCACCAACTACTACAACTACTGCACCACCAACTACTACAACAACTACTGCACCACCAACTACTACAACAACTACTGCACCACCAACTACTACAACAACTACTGCACCACCAACTACAACAACTACTGCACCACCAACTACAACAACTACTGCACCACCAACTACAACAACAACTACTGCACCACCAACTACAACAACTACTGCACCACCAACAACTACTACAACTACTGCACCACCAACTACTACAACAACTACTGCACCACCAACTACTACAACTACCGCACCACCAACTACTACAACAACTACTGCACCACCAACTACTACAACTACTGCACCACCAACAACTACTACAACTACTGCACCACCAACTACTACAACTACTGCACCACCAACTACTACAACTACTGCACCACCAACAACTACAACTACTGCACCACCAACTACTACAACTACTGCACCACCAACTACTACTACAACTACTGCACCACCAACTACTACAACTACTGCACCACCAACTACTACAACTACTGCACCACCAACTACAACAACTACTGCACCACCAACTACTACAACTACTGCACCACCAACTACTACAACTACTGCACCACCAACAACTACTACAACTACTGCACCACCAACTACTACAACAACTACCGCACCACCAACTACTACAACAACTACTGCACCACCAACTACAACAACTACTGCACCACCAACTACTACAACAACTACTGCACCACCAACTACTACAACAACTACCGCACCACCACCAACTACAACAACTACTGCACCACCAACTACTACAACAACTACTGCACCACCAACTACAACAACTACTGCACCACCAACAACAACAACTACTGCACCACCAACTACAACAACTACTGCACAACCAACAACTACAACAACTACTGCACCACCAACTACTACAACTACTGCACCACCAACTACTACAACAACTACTGCACCACCAACTACTACAACTACCGCACCACCAACCAACTACTACAACAACTACTGCACCACCAACTACTACAACTACTGCACCACCAACAACTACTACAACTACCGCACCACCAACTACTACAACAACTACTGCACCACCAACTACTACAACTACCACACCACCAACTACAACAACTACTGCACCACCAACTACAACAACAACTACTGCACCACCAACTACAACAACTACTGCACCACCAACAACTACTACAACTACTGCACCACCAACTACTACAACAACTACTGCACCACCAACTACTACAACAACTACTGCACCACCAACTACTACAACAACTACTGCACCACCAACTACAACAACTACTGCACCACCAACTACTACAACAACTACTGCACCACCAACTACTACAACAACTACTGCACCACCAACAACTACTACAACTACTGCACCACCAACTACTACAACAACTACTGCACCACCAACTACTACAACAACTACTGCACCACCAACTACTACAACTACTGCACCACCAACTACTACAACTACTGCACCACCAACTACAACAACTACTACTGCACCACCAACTACAACTACAACTACTGCACCACCTTCGACTCCTACATCTCCAGGAGCTACAGAAGGACCAATAACCACCAGTTCTTCCTCGGGTTCTGCCTCGAGTCGACAGTTTAGCCTCGAGCTGTCGTCGTGCTTTAGTCTCATACTCACTGTTCTACTTTGTCAAATACTTTCTGTGGGATAAAGTCATTACAGTGAATGAAGTATTACTGGGTTTCAGGCGACATCACAACATTCTTTCAGACAATAATATCTAATACAGGTGTGGGGCAAGAAGTCACATTAATATAGAATACAAGACGTTTTTGTTTGTTATTAATGATTTGCACTCTACTTTTACTGACCTCTAGTTATACCGTAGACCGTATAAAAGTCCCTGGACGTCCAGAGCTGCTGCCGCCGCGTTCCAAACAGGAAGTGCCCCTGGAGTCTGTTCCTCCTTCAGTCGAGCTTCGTTCTGTTTCTGTGACATCGGTGTCTTTTCTCTGTAACGGCTTCTGTCAAACTCACATCTGGAACTAAAATGTGCATCTGACGCTCTCCACATGATCCTGGGTTTGATTCAAGTTCTGTTCTTCACAAATCGAGTCCTTACAATAAAAACTGACCAATCAGGAGCTTCCTTTTCCAGGGGTTGGTTTTCGCTGGCGTTAGCAACAGGTTTGATTGACAGCTACTGCCACACACACGGGAACTGTTAACAACCTCGCTCCTGATTGGTCCGTGTGGTTGACACGATACGAGCACTCGGATTTACAACTATGGAGTCTAGCTCCGCTTTAGCCGCTATAACTGCTAGCTGCACTTTAGCTGCTACAGCTGCTAGTGCCACTTTAGCCACTATTAACTGCTAGCTCCCCTTTAGCCGCTATTAACTGCTAGGTCCACTTTAGCCGCTATTAACTGCTAGCTCCCCTTTAGCCGCTATAACTGCTAGCTGCACTTTAGCTGCTACAGCTGCTAGTGCCACTTTAGCCACTATTAAGTGCTAGCTTCACTTTAGCTGCTATTAATTGCTAGGTCCACTTTAGCCGCTATTAACTGCTAGCTCCCCTTTAGCCGCTATAACTGCTAGCCCCCCTTTAGCCGCTATTAACTGCTAGCTCAACTTTAGCCATTGTGACTGCTAACCCCCCTTTAGCCGCTATTAACTGCTAGCTCCCCTTTAACCGCTATAACTGCTAGCCCCCCTTTAGCCGCTATTAACTGCTAGCTCAACTTTAGCCATTGTGACTGCTAGCCCCCCTTTAGCCGCTATTAACTGCTAGCTCCACTTTAGCCATTGTGACTGCTAGCTCCACTTTAGTCGCTATAACTGCTAGTGGCACTTTAGCTGCTACAGCTTTTTGCGCCACTTTAGCCACTATAACTGCTAGCTCTACTTTAGCCACTATAACTGTTAGCACCAGTTTAGCCACTATGAACTGCTAGCTCCTGAAGTATCTGCTGTGAGAGGTACTTGTAGAGATAATTGTTTATTCAGTTCCTCTGGGCTGTGGGGCCTAAAGGGGACAAGGGTAATTACAAGTCCAAATTAGGACGTTGACCATAAACTAAGAGTCTGTAAGTTTGGGATTTTTTCTGAAGGTCAATAAAGAAACATTTGGGAGTGGGTATCCTTATCTGAAAAGGGGTGTTGTCTCCTTTGAAGGAGCAGTTGTTCTACCAGATATAAAGCTGTGTTACACTAGAGTCTGGAAGGTCCTGGATTTGTCCACAGTGGGACGTCCCAGACGAACGTCGACTGTCTGTGTGTGATGCTGCTGTCTGTAATAAACTTCCTTCAATATTCAGAAGCGTCCACGAGTCTTCTTCTACTGATTGACACACCGACCAACATCTTCAGAACCACACTCCACTTTAGCCACTACAACTGCTAGCTCTTTAGCCACTATAACTGCTAGCTCCACTTTAGCCGCTATAACTGCTAGCTCCACTTTAGCCACTACTGGGGCGGCAGTAGCGCAGTAGGTAGAGTGGGCGCCTTCTGATCCGAAGGTCGGCAGTTCGAATCCACTCCAGACATGGAGTGTCTGGAGTGGGATTCGACCTGCGGGTCAGATCCTCTAACCCGCAGGTTGGTGGTGCGATTTCAGCTCCTTCAGATGAATAATGCCGTTGTGTCCTTGGGCAGGACACTTAACCCACCTGGCTCCCAGTGTCTGCGTACACTGGTGTATGAATGTGTGAGTGGATGGGTGACTGGTTCCTTGATGTAAAGCGCTTTGAGTGCCTTAAAAAAGGTAGAAAAGCGCTGTATAAATGTGACCATTTGACCATTTATAACTGCTAGCTCCACTTTAGCCACTATAACTGCTAGCTCCACTTTAGCCACTATAACTGCTAGCACCACTTTAGCCACTATAACTGCTAGCACCACTTTAGCCACTATAACTGCTAGCACCACTTTAGCCACTATAACTGCTAGCACCACTTTAGCCACTATAACTGCTAGCTCCACTTTAGCCACTATAACTGCTAGCTCCACTTTAGCCACTATAACTGCTAGCTCCACTTTAGCCACTATAACTGCTAGCTCCACTTTAGCCGCTATAACTGCTAGCTCCACTTTAGCCACCATAACTGCTAGCTCCACTTTAGCCACTATAACTGTTAGCACCAGTTTAGCCACTATAACTGCTAGCCATGATTGGCTTTGTAATCCCAACTATTGGGGTTGCACTCATTATAAATGGCTAAGGCTAACTTCAGCTGTAACACAGTCATGTTGTGTTGGCTCCGCCTCTGGAGCCCATTGACCTGGGACTAATATAGATACTGGTCATCTAATCCTCTTCTGACGTCCTTTTACTCTGAAATCTGGATTTAGTGGGAAAGACCATTGATCCTGTTGTTGTTCATATGTTACGATAAGATAAAGCTAACTAAAGGTGTCCTTGCTCTTTATGTCTTGATGATGATGTGATGATTGTATGTCGTCTCCTCATGATGTGTTTTCTCTGTTGAAGTATAAAGCTCTCACACTCTGAACGTGATGGATCAATCCATTTGTGTTTCTGTGTTCTTGAAGTATCAAACACTACCTTTACTTTAAGTTTACGCTCTCATTGTTTTATATCATTAATGTATTATGAATAAAAAGTCAAGGTATTATTAAACTGTTAGAAATATAAAATGGCTTTGTGTTTTAATTCTAGTCCATCTGTCAATCATCTTTACATAATCTTTGTTGTCACATTTAATATTCGTTTCTTAAGACACTGAGACAGGTTTATAAAATGCAGCTCGACGAGTGTGACACCTTTTAATTGAATTTATGTCCTCGCCGCGCCTGAAACAATGAGCTGGGGTGAAGTACTTTAAGAGTCAAACATTCCGACAGTGAAGCTCACTTTAAACACAACTAAAAATAGCACAATAAAAGCTCAAGTTGTAGGTCACAGTTTAGATAAAACTCTGACCTACAGCTACATGTCGCTGTGTCTTCACCACGTTTTATTCTGTCTAAAAAGGACAGATATTATACCAGTGACTTTTACACCTGAAGTGGCATTTAGCTTAAAGTGCTACTGACAGATTTTTAGGATTTTCTCATTTTGACTTTGTCCAGTGCATTAATACCTCTTTTAAACATAAATTATGGTTTTACACCAATCAGGTCACGGTTTGTGGAGAAAAGTTGAAAAATCTGTTTAAAATGAACAGGAAGTAAACAAACTGATGACATCACACTGGGGAGACAAAGGTTACGCATAATTTACACAAAAGAAACTACTTTTTTGTCCCATTAAACATTAATTCAACAAAATAAAGGTGTTCACATGTATTTTTATTTGTCAAATTTAAATTTTTGTTTTGGTGCAGTGTACAGGATGTTTCTTGGTAACTTCCTGTTGTGATGTCATCATTTACAACCAGGAAGTAAAATTAAAAGGACCTACAACATGCACTGGGACGGTTTGCAGCCGAGTGTGAAGCGGCTGGGATGAAGATCAGCTCCAAATCCGAGGCCATGGTCCTCGACTGGAAAAAGGTGTCTTGCCCTCTCCGGGTGGAGAGTCCTTGCCTCAAGTGGAGGAGTTCAAGTATCTCGGGGTCTTGTTCTCGAGTGAGGGAAGGATGGAGCGTGAGATTGACAGATCGGTGCAGCGTCTGCAGTGATGCGGGCGCTGTATCGGACCGTTGTGGTGAAGAAGGAGCTGAGTCGAAAGACGAAGCTCTCGATTTACCGGTCAATCTACGTTCCGACCCTCACCTATGGTCATGAGCTCTGGGTAATGACCGAAAGGACGAGATCGCGGATACAAGCGTCGAAATGAGCTTCCTCCTCTGGTGGCTGGGCGCTCCCTCAGAGACAGAGGAGCTCAGTCACACGGGAGGAGCTCGGAGTAGAGCCGCTGCTCCTCCACGTCGAGAGGAGCCAGCTGAGGTGGCTCGGGCATCTGTTCTGGATGCCTCCTGGACGCCTCCCTCGGGAGGTGTTCTGGGCATGTCCCACCGGGAGGCGGCCCCGGGGTAGACCCAGGACACTATGTCTCTGTGTCCTGGGAACGCCTCGGGATCCCCCCGGAGGAGCTGGAGGAAGTGTCTGGGGTGAGGGAAGTCTGGGAGTCCCTGCTCAGACTGCTGCCCCCGCGACCCGGCCCCGGATAAGCGGAAGAAGACGAAGACGAAGTAAAATTAAAAGCGTCGATGTAAACCCTCATTCGTCCAGGTGTGGTCCATCGTAGAAAGGGTTTCAGGGGTCGTCATCCGGACGCTGTTTGAAGATCGAGACGTTTCGACTTTTATCCAAAAGTCATTGTCAATCATTGTCAATCTTTAAACAGCGTCCGGATGACAACCTCTGAAACCCTTTCTACGATAAAATTAAAAGCATAAAAAATGTCTAAACTGGGGTCAAATTTGTAAAGATTTTTGCAGAATTTAAAACGTATTTATCTTGACTGCATTTTAGTTAAACAAGTGGTCCAACAAAACAGTGCTCTGTATCTGACATTCATTTTTGTGTCTTCAGTTTGAATAATACTTTTGTTTTCTTCCAAAATTCTACTCAGCTGTGCCAATTTCTTTTTAAAAAGTACAAACATTTTTTGGAATGAAGTTCTCTTTCTTTACATTTTGTACAAAACTTCTGGAACGAGTCGCTGGTGTCAGAGACGGTTCATAAAAGTGTTGCATAAAGATGTGTATTTAATAAAATGACACCTTTATCTTTACATTAAAATGATATCAGACGTGTAACGCTGTGATTCAAAGTGTGTCCCGTGTTTGACGCCAAAACAGACAAAGCTCAAGATCGTTTTGAGGCGAAACTCTACAGCAAAACTCATTTCATTCAATTTTTTCTTCACTTTTCTCTCTCACATCGACTTTCATGTGGAAACGACAAACGTGTCCAATCTGCTCCTGATGTTTGATTCTTCCATTGAATCCACTTCATCCATAGATTTCTCTGACATTGTTTTCTTCAAATGCATTTTTGTCCCTCGAGACATAAAGATCAGCCTAAAGTAGATCCACACAAACTGAACAATCTGCCTTCAGACACACATTTCGGCCTTTATTTGGTTAAAAACGTATTTTGAAAATCTAAGTTTACAAGAATAAGCCGCTCAACTGCTAAAATCTTTGTTATTTGCTGCTCTAAACCAAGTTTAAACCAGTGGCAATCAAACCAGAGCTCAAAGAAAATATAACAAGACTAAAACTGATGGATCTCTTTGTAAATATTTCATAATGTTTTTATTAAATTCTGTTAAATTCTGTCTCTCAAAATGAAAAAGTACAAAATATACAAAACATATACAATACATATCAATACATTAACCCTATTGTTATTTTTAAAAAATATATACTTTTTTCAAAATATGACACAGCATTTAATCTATTTTTTGATTGAAAAAGTAAATTTGATAGTAATTTGGTCAAAAGTTGATTTTAAACACATTTAACATTTTACCTTTTTTTTAAGCTTAAATGAGGTCATATTGCTGTTTCTCATTAAAAAACCCGCTGGAGTTGTATTTAGCTTCAGCTTGTTTCGTTGACGTCTTTGCAAGCTCATCCTATCTGAGACAAAGGGAACTTGAAACTGAGCACTTTGTGAGCAAAGTGCTCAGTTTCAAGTTCCCTCTTCATTGTTGCGTTGCAGGCGAAGAACATCCACACTTCTTCAGCTCGGTTTTTAAGTCCATAAACCATCTCGACTCATTCTGCGTCGAACTGTGTCCACGACAAATGCACGGCTCTGTTAGCGCAGCAGTCACGTTGCCTAAGGGCTTCATTTATTCCGTTTTGGATGTTTATTCCCTCTGCTGAGAGCTGGAAATGGCGGTAAAGTTTGAAAAGCTTTTTGTCACTTTTAGTCACGTTTTTGTTGATTTTAGTTCTGTTTTTGTTGCTTGTAATTGCATTTTATCACTTTTAGTTACATTTTTGTCACTTTTAGTCACGTTTTTGTTGCTTTTAGTAATGTTTTTGTCACTTTTAGTCACATTTTTGTTGCTTTTAGTCTTATTTTTATCACTTTTAGTCACAGTTTTGCCACGTATAGTTATGTTTTTGTTGATTTTAGTCGTGTTTTTATTGCATTTAGTCACATTTTTGTTGCTCTTAGTTATGTTTTTGTTGCTTGTAATTCTCACTTTAAGTCAATTCATTTATAAACCAATTTATTTTGCGTAAAAGAATGGACTAACAATGTTTAGTTTCGTCCAGAGAACACTGGACAATAGTTTTGGCCATTTGCGTGGCCAGCCGCTCCACACAGAACCTCTGTCCGACCTCTTCTCGAGCAAACGTCATCACGTCCAGAGAAAGCGCCTCCGCGAATGCCGCCACCGCCTCGCGCTCGCCGCGTTCGGCCGACTCTTCCAGCGAGTGCATCAGGTGCTGGACCAGGTGCTGGATTTGGCGTCCAACCAGAAAGTCGCCGGAGCTTGAGCTGAAACGTGCTCGTCGTAGAGCTGGAAACGGAGGTGAAGTTTGAAAAGCGTGTCTTTACCGATTGTAGACTTTATTTTAAGTTAGAAAATGTGAAAAACTAACCCAAAAGTGACCAAAGGTGTGTTTAAACTCCAATTAAAGCCACAAAAATGCAGAAAATGTCCACATTTTATGTTTTGCAACTTGAAATTATTGTAGTTTTGTCAATTATGGTTGTGTTTTTGTTGCTTTTAATCATGTTTTTGTCACTTTTAGTAACATTTTTGTCACTTTTAGTCACGCTTTTTGTTGCTTTTAATCGTGTTTCTGTCACTTTTAGTCAAGTTTTTGTTGCTTTTAGTCGCGTTTTTGTTGTTTTTAGTCACATTCATTTTGCTCTTAGTTCTGTTTTTGTTAACTGTAATTGCAATTTGTCACTTTAAATCATGATTTTGTTGATTTTTAGTCGTGCTTTTGTCACTTATAATCACGTTTTTGTTGCTTTTAGTCACATTTTTGTTGCTCTTGATTCTGTTTTTGTCGCTTGTAATTGCAATTTGTCACTTTTACTTGCGTTTTTGTTGCTTTTAGTCATGTTTTGTCGCTTTTATTGGCATTTTTTTTGCTCTTAGTCCTGATTTTGTTACTTGTAATCTATAAACTAATTTATTTTGTGTAATTTATTTTGTGGAATGGACTAACAATGTTTAGTTTCGTCCAGAGAACACTGGACAATGGTTTTGGCCATTTGCGTGGCCAGCCGCTCCACGCAGAACCTCTGTCCGACCTCTTCTCGAGCAAACGTCATCACGTCCAGAGAAAGCGCCTCCGCGAACGCCGCCACCGCCTCGCGCTCGCCGCGTTCGGCCGAATCTTCCAGCGAGTGCATCAGGTGCTGCACCAGCTCCGCTTTGGCCTCCAGCTGTGCGCGCTCGCCGTCGTCTTTGGGCGTCGGCGGCGGAGGGGACGGCGCGAACTCTTTGGCCAGACCTCCTTTCAGTTTGCGGGCGAAGCTTTGCCGGTTCGTCCACGTCTCGGGCAGAAGAGGAGTCGGCGGCGGCGCGTCCGGGTAGTCCAGCGAGCCCAGAATCGGAAGCCCAGATCGCGGTAAAGTCGGCGGAGCTTGAGCTGAAATCTTCGCGTCGTTGCTCGATTCTTGGCGCTGCAAAGTTTCATGTTTCTGACCTTTTCCGACTTCTTTCGACGCGGTTTCGATCGTGTTCTTCTTGTCTTTCCTCTCCTTTAAATCCCACAAATCTTCTGTTTCCATTTGGAGCGACTGGACTATTTCGTTGGCCATGTTTCGGGCGAACATTTCAACAGTTTCTTTGTGCAGCGCCGGGGTTTTCCTGGAGCCTCCTCGGTTCATTTTGGGATTGTGTCCAAATCTACTGAAAAAACAGCAGATAAACATTTGTGAGTGATTTGAAACAAGTAAGACGTTTCGAGTCCAGTTCTGGTTTGAATCGCTGCCTTGTTCCTATAATTTGTCCAGCTTTTATTGCAGAGCGACGCGCCAACGATACAGTAAGTGCTGTATTCCCCAAACTCTGTGTTATTGCGGTTTTGGAGGCGTTGCCACTTTTCAACTCGAGAACTTGATAACCAGATTAGAACTTGCTGGTTTTCTAAAACGTGACGATGTAAAATGTGCACGGTTTTTACAAAAACAATGTGGCCTGGACAGTATGCTGTCTCAAAAGAATGGTTTATGAGAAAGAAAAACGATAACAATGCATTACGTCATGAAATATTCCACAAATGTTGAACTTGATCATTTTTATTCGTGACAAGACCCAAATACTTGCCTTATAACCTCAAGAATCTGCATTTTCAATAAATACATTTTATTGGCCTGTTGAAACTTCCAGAGTTTGTAAACAAAACTCTGCGTTCCATTAGCCCGGTACCATTCCATGAGTTAGCATTAATACATTTTCAATGGGAGAGTTGGCATAAATTTGAGTCACGTTTGTCACTTTAAGCAGCATTGTTGGATGCCTTTTAGTTGTGCTTTTTTTCAAGTTGTGCTTTTTGTCACATTTAGTGCCTTTAGTTTTGCTTTTGTCGTTTTTAGTCATTATTTTGTTGCTTTTAGTTGCATTTTTCCACTTTTAGTTGCATTCTAGTTGCTTTTAGTTGCATTTTTGTCACTTTTATTCATGTTTTTGTTTAACGACACACTTTTGTACTTTTGAGTCACGTTGTTGTCCCTTTTAGTTGTGGTTTTGTCACTTTTATTGCATTTATGTTTTGGCAAATCTACAGACCTTTTCAATGTTTGTAAACCAAACACTGCGTTCCATTAGCCTGGTACCATTCCACGAGTTAGCACTGATGCATTTTCAATGACAGAAATTGCATACATTTTACTAAAGTGTTTGTCACTTTTAATTGCATTTTTGTCACTTTTTTCAGATGTGTTTTTGGCGATTTTTTGATGTTTTTAGTCACGTTTTTGTTGCTCTTTGTTCCGTTTTTGTAGCTTTTAGTTCCGTTTTTGTTGCTTGTAATTACGTTTGTCAATTTTAGTCACATTTTTGTTGCTTTCAGTCGTGTTCTTGTTGCTTCAAGTGACGTTTTTGTCACTTAAAGTTGCGTTTTTGTAACCGTCAGTCGCATTTTTGTCGCATTTAGTTGTGTTTTTTCTGCTTTTAGTCACATTTTGTTGCCTCTAGTTGTGTTTTTCTTACTTTTAGTTGCATTTTTGTCATTTTTCATCACTTTTTTGTTGGTTTTAATCACACTTTTGTACTTTCAGTCACATTTTTGTCCCAGAACGTTTTAACAAATCTAAACTACAGCGTTAGCAGTTTTTATACAGAATAAAACAGGATATTTTGTTCGTCAGTTTCTTCATCTTCGTGATCTGCTATTGCGCTCGTTCAAATTTTGATTAATTGTGCAGCTCTAATGCACATATTTCAGAATAAAAGCTAAAATACTCCAGAGAAACAGCAACCAAGGCTCGAAATACCAGACGTCCGATTGGGTCACGGCCAAACGAAATCCACTTTATTTATAGCACATTTTATAAACAAGCCGTTTCCAAAGTGCTGCACTGAGACCAATAAAAACAACAAAAGTCATAAACTCTCAATTCTGTCCTGAAACAATAAAAGCAGGGAAAAGAAAATAAATAAAACCCCAATGTGAGGCGCAGATCTGAGCCGTTTGTCATAGTTTCACAGGACTGTAACAGCGTAAAAAACATAAAAACAGATAAAGTTGGACTCACCGTGAGAGAAAACAACGGCTGTGTTCAGTTTGATGTTTCTGATGCAAATGAACGAACGCGGAAACGGCCCAAAACCACTTCCTGTGAAACTGCACTGATGATGATAACGCAGAAGAACACACGACGACTCTGGCACTTTCACTAAAGCTGCACTGTGTCACTTTTTAGATAATGGATCAAATTATATGTTTACAGACAGTTTACAACTTTACAGACCGACACAGCGACCCGAAAATCAAAGTAAACCCTTTTCCAAATGAACCATGTTGCAAAAATCATGAGTGAGTTAATTTGTTTATTTTATGAGTTGTGATCAAAATCGCAATTTGAACGGATGCAATCTGCAAATCTCAAATAATTTCCTCCTCAAACAACAAAATATCATGTTTTATTCTGCATGAAAGCAACAAAAACGAGACTTGGGCGTCAAAAACATGATTTGAAGTGACAAAAACGCAAATAAAAGCCCCCAAAAAGTGACAAAACTGGCTTAAAGTGCCATAAAAGTGAGCAAAAGGAACAAAAATCGATCTAAATCTGTGAGCACTTCTTGTTTGGCGAGATAAAGAGAGGCATATCAAGATGCTGATTAGACAGCATGAATATTGCGCAGAGGATGTACTTCCTGCGGCAGCTGAGGAAAGCCAAGCTGCCGGCACAGATGATGGTGCAGTTCTACACGGCCATCATCGAGTCCATCCTCACCTCCTCCATCACCGTGTGGTCCATCCTCACCTCCTCCATCACCGTGTGGTCCATCCTCACCTCCTCCATCACCGTGTGGTCCATCCTCACCTCCTCCATCACCGTGTGGTACGCTGGAGCCACAGCCAGGGACAAACAGAGACTACAGCGCATTGTGCCTCTGTGAGAAGGTGATCGGCTGCAGCCTTCCATCTACAAGGACCTGTGTCTCCAGGACCTGTACGTCTCCAGGACCTGTGTCTCCAGGACCTGTACGTCTCCAGGACCTGTGTCTGCAGGACCTGTACGTCTCCAGGACCTGTGTCTGCAGGACCTGTGTCTCCAGGACCTGTGTCTCCAGGACCTGTGTCTACAGGACCTGTGTCTCCAGGACCTGTACGTCTCCAGGACTCGGAGCAGGTCGATCACAGCTGACTCTTCTCACCTGGACATGGACTATTTGAGCCCCTCCCCTCGGGCAGGAGGCTACGGTCCATCCGGACCAGAACCTCCCGCCACAAGAACAGTTTCTTTCCCTCTGCCGCTGGACTCATGAACACTTTATAACACCTGTCACTTTAACAATACTATTATATAAGAACTATCTATTTGCACTGCTACATTTGCACATTGCACTGTCTGCCAACTGTACATTCTGTATATAATCTTGTATATAGTCTTGTTTTTTGTTGTACCTTACTCCGAAGCAAGTTCCTATGTTTGTGAATTTTTGATCACTGACAACGGCAATAAACCTTTTCTGATTCAGATTCTGATGTGTCTCAGACTGACCACCATAAAAGGACACTCTGAAATGTTCACGAGTCTCAGTTATAAAAGAGGGAGTTTGTGTTTTGTCGTAAGATCATGACCGTGAGGTAAGGTACTCTTTATTGTCGCCGTGGGGATATTTGTCCTCTGCATTTGACCCATCCTTCAGTGCGGCGCCACATCTGCAGATTTTGTGCCTGCTGTACATGTTTGGGGTTGAGTCCGTACGTTCAGACAAAACACAAACTCCGTCTTTCTCGCTGAGAATCTTTCCTGTTTGAGCTCAGATCATCCTCTGGCTCAGATTTAGATTAAAGTCCACACTGTAAGCCAACTGTAAATTTTGTGTATATAGTCTAAGTCTATTTTATTCTATTAGCTAATTCCTAATTTCATGCATGCCTCTTTTATATATTTTGCTGCTATTTTATTCATTGTTTTATGTTGCACTTTACGTTCTTGTTCCTGTTTGTGAATTTTGTTCACTGGCAACGGCAATAAACGCTTTTCTGATTCTGCTGTTTTCAAGTTCAGTTGTCTTTTTATTATCACAAACTTAACGTAGAATGTCACGTACGTACATTTTTTTGCACAAACATGTTCAACCCTCTGCGATTGCAAAGGACAAAACTGACCAATGATGCTACAGAGTCCAATTTATAACTAATTTATCCAAACCAAACACAGGTTCAATGGGAACACAATTGATCCAAAGGCATTCTGTGTTGGACCAAAACGTCAAACCCCCTCCTTCACCTGGTGCTGCATGAGCTGAACAGGCCTTTAAAATGATAATGTGCCGTCGTTTACACCTCGAACCGAACCCAGCTTTGATCCAAAACCTGTCCGACTGGCCTGAACCCCAGCAGACAAAGAGTACAGGGGCCAGACCTGACCCCTGTGGAGCGCCCAGGTCTGCAGCATCAGGAAGTCAATATTCAGAATACTAATTACGGTACATTCACACTTCAAAACTGGAGCTAAACTGGGAGTAAATCTGGATTTTTGTCTCAAACTGGGCCCAAAGAAGGACCGAAGCGTAAATACACCTAAAATCTGATGAATACTTTACTTTGTGATATTTTATCGAGCAACGGTGGCTTCAAACCGCACAGCGTCAGTGAGAAAAAATAGAAAACTCATCGTGAGTGTCATGTTTACTTCTCAATCAGTAATAAATGACAAACTGTGGACAAATTTGTTTCATCCTACGTCTGCACAGCAAAAAATGTACATCTATCCTCGCTTAAAATGACTTGAATTTACAATTTTTATCTGGATTTGAGTAGATTTGATGTAATTACTGGCGTGACGCAGAATATTTCACTGGTTTCAAGGTGTTTCTGCCTGATTTAGCAATAATTTATGTCAAAATAAGAAAATAAACGTGCCAATGAGGTAAGAAAATAATCGTAACCCAATGACAGATAATTTGGCAAGAAACAAGAAAGTAATGTATTGAAAAAAGTCAGAAACGGTTTGAAACAATTAAATCAAAATCAAGTTCCATCGTCAAAACGTCTGAAATTAAGAGTAATGTCCTGAAATCAATCTATCTATTTTAACTCATTTACAGCGTGTGAGTTTTTATTCTCCAATACAGGCCTAATGCAACTCTAAGTGAAATGAAAGTATTTAAGTATTCAGAATTGGACCAGATTATTCAGTATTTTGTAACCAAATAGTACACTTTCAATGTATTTTTCAGTACCAGAGAAGCTTCCATCTTAAAAGGATAATTGCGTTCTGGTTTATAAAGTTGTTGTTGAACAGGAATAAAGAATAATAATAAGAATTATAAAGTACTTTAGTAGCCATTAAAATACAGTTGTCATTAAAATAGCTATTGTGATGCTTTAAATGGAGATTGCCTTTAGGGCAGTAACAATAAATCATAATAATTGTGACCAACCAACAATTACAATAATTGTTTTCCATTTTGATGGTCATTATCTCTAACACACTCTAAAACACACACAAACAGTCATTTAATAACATAGACAATGGTGTTATTTAATCAAATATTAAAAAAAAAACATTTTTTCATTAATAATACACTTTATACGTACATATTATCGAGCTATAAGCCTTAAGTCTACACATTTAACCTTTACTTGGTTTAAAATGCATTTAGAAAGTCTTAAGACGCAAAAAAAGTAATAATTTGACAAGTCGACTAGTAAAATAATTGTTAGTTGCTGGGTCTTGATTGAACAGGCCAATATTTAGCTGCAAAATGTGACAAAAAATGTATCCACGTGAAAAGAGACTGATGCATGGTCAACTTTCTGCTTCATTTCTCGCAGTTTTATTGTTCAAAACAGCTTTTTCTGCCCCAAAAACATCACAAACATCACAAACAATCATGTGTGCGTGCCTTCCCTGCCGCCGCTGCACGCCATCCGGACCAAAACGTCAATAAACCCGATCGGAGCTCTGATTGGACGAAGCAGGTTTGAAAATCCCCTGCTCCAGACTCCGAGGGTGCGCTTGATTTAGGGTTTAAGACACCGCGCGGGGGCGTTTGTCTATTTAAATCGCTATATTTCTCATAAATTGTGGAGAAAACAAGATAAATATGGCAATGAGTAACGATTAGATTAACTATGCGTGTTTAATTTAGAAAACAAGGCGTGTAACGATAGACTAAGCTACGTTTTTCAGTTGAAATATACAGGAAGGGGCGGTTTGGTATCAAAACGTTATTTTTTAAATATATTTTTTTTAATAAATAAAATAATCAACCATTAATGTAATACAATTCACAAATAAATTGGTGTTTCAGTTTTAAATTACAAGTAAATAATAAGATAAATGTTGCTTTTCTGTATTTCCGGGTTTGTACGTGACGTGAACCTAACGCCTCCTTGACAACGGCATTCGTAGCTGCGCGCTGATTGGTCGAGCGCGCTCAAATTCCGGTCATTCAAATCTGCGGAGCTGTTTTTCGCGTCTCTCCGGCTGCAAAACGCGACAAAGGTGGATTTAAAACGCTCCGAACCGAGACACACGCGGATTTACGAGCACGGATTGAGCACACGAAGAGGATTGAGGCAGTTTAGTGCAGGTAAACGCGTAAAAACGTGCGTAACTTTGTCGTAAATCTCGTTCACGTGTTGGAATTTCGTCTCTTTCAAAGCGAAACGCAGATTTTCGCGGTTTGTTGTGGTTTTTCTTGGATTAAAACTGGCTTTGACTCTGAAAAAACACAAGACGTTGCATCGTTGGCGTGTGCACGACTTGACAGTGCTGTGTTTGTGTTCGTAGATCGGTGGAAAAAGTGAACAAAATGCCTTTTTCGAGGGGGAAAAAGCCGACTGTGGCAGCAGCGAGTCGACTGCCCAAACTCAGCACAAGAACCGACGAAAACCAGGTCTGTGTGCGATTTATTTAACGTTTCTTGACAAGTTTAGCCCAATTTTATGCTTAGTTTGGTTGTGTATTTGTGTAGAGTAGTTTCTCATGGCGTTATCTAGTTTTAAATGTTAACAAAATCGGACAAACCGCATTGATGTAATGGCTTTTGATCAATAAACTGTCAGTAAATTCAAAAATACAAGCAGCAAATTGTCCTAATGAATAAATATTGCATTCTGTTTCATTGCATATTTTAATTTTACCATAATCTGTGGAATAAAAAAGTGAAAATATTCAGTTTTAGAATTTGTTTTAATTTCTGTTCAGTCTGAAAAGTTCGTCTAAATCAACAAAACTACTATATTTTGTTTAAATTGTGACTCACATGAGATTAAATGTGATATTCGATGATAATGTTTGAAATTGGCATAAAAATGCAACAAATTTGAAGAGTTGCATTAATTACTATGAATAATCACGAGTATTTGAGAATTAAAAGTTGTATTTTGATCATGTTAATGTTTGTCTGGACTAATCAGACTCTAAAACAGACGAAAAAAAACTTTTATTACAACAACGACGGCATTATTAAATCAAATGGGTAAAAAAAAGCATAAACTGTTTCAGATTTTCATGAATAATGCACTTACTTTGGAATTTTTCTCTGTCTAGAAGCCGTCAGTCCACAATAATGTATTAAAAAGTCACATTTATTTATAGAAATATTCGTTAAATGTAACTTTTATTAATGAAATCAAGTGAAAATCAAAGAAATTGGCAAAATAAGAGTGAAAAAAGGCTGAACCGACCAAAATATTGACCAGTTTTTACGATTTGTTTCAGTTTCGGTGCTTTTTATAGAACTAAATCTTGCCGTTACTGTCACGTGTTCAGGATGGTTTAGTATTTGTTTACGTTTGTTTGTTTGTTTGTTTGTTTCAGGAGGAAGGCTCGCAGGTCAAGAGGTCGTCGTCTCCGCCCACAGGAGCGCCCAAAAAGAGGACGGCGTTCATCGACATCACCAACGTAAGCGCCGACCAGAACGCGCGGTTTTTATGAGCGTTTTCTGACCAGTTTGGTGATTTAGATTCACGTTTTAATAATGGGTTCAAATGTTCACATTTTAAACACAACCAGGAAAATTGAAAAAAGAACACAAACAAACTGGTAAAAGAATCACGTGTTTTGAAACATCTGGCGCTTTTAATTGCATTTCTAGATGCGTTTTTGGCGCTTTTAGTTGCGTTTTTGGCACTTTTAGTCGCGTTTTTGGTGCTTTTAGTTACGTTTTTGGTGCTTTTAGTTACGTTTTTGGTGCTTTTAGTTACGTTTCTGTCGTTTTTGTTGGGTTTTAATCACGTTTTTTTGTCATTCTTTGTCTGGTTTTGTCGCCATTTGATGCATCTTTGTCGCTCGTAGTTGCTTTTTGTCGTCTTGGGCATGTTTTTGTCACTATTAGATGCACTTTTGTTTCCTTTAATATGTTTTTGTCTCATTTAGTTGCTTTTAGGTGTGTTTTTTGTCAATTTCAGATGCATTTTTGTAGCTTGTAGTTGTGTTATTGTCGCCTTTAGTCACTTTGTTTTGTTTTTTTAGTTGCTTATTTTGTCACTTTTATGTCATGTATTTTTGTCACTTTTACTTGTGTGTTTGTTGCTTTTTAGATATGAGTTTGTCACTTTTGTGGTGATTTTATCGCTTTTAGTTGTGTTTTTGGCACTTTTAGTTGTGTTTTTGGCACTTTTAGTTGTGTTTTTGGCACTTTTAGTTGCGTTTTCGGCGCTTTTAGTTGCGTTTCTGTAGTTTTTTGTTGGTTTTAATCACGTTTTTTTGTCATTCTTTGTCTGGTTTTGTCGCCGTTTGATGGCCGTTTAGGTGTGTTTTTTGTCAATTTCAGATGCATTTTTGTAGCTTGTAGTTGTAGTTAAACCTGAACCTGAAAACTTGTAGTTATTGTCGCCTTTAGTCACTTTTTTTTTTGGTTTTTTTGTTGCTTATTTTGTCACTTTTATGTCATTAGATGTATTTTTGTCACTTTTAGTTGTGTGTTGGTTTGTTTTTAGTTGCGTTTTTGTCGCTTTTAGTTGCAGTTAGTCACTTTTTTGTAGTTTTTTAAATCAGATTTTGTCATTCTTTTTCTGGTTTTGTCACCTTTTGATGCATCTTTGTCGCTCGTAGTTGCGGGGTTTTTTTGTCGTTTTGGGCATGTTTTTGTCACTATTAGATGCATTTTTGTTTCCTTTAATCACTTTTTTGTTGTTTTTAGGTGTGTTTTTGTAGCTTCTAGTCGTGTTATTGTCGCCTTTAGTCACTTTTTTGTTTTTTAGTTGTTTATTTTGTCACTTTTGTCATTAGATGTATTTTTGTCACTTTTACTTGTGTTTGTTGCTTTCAGATATGAGTTCGTCGCTTTTGTGGTGATTTTATCGCTTTTAGTTGCGTTTTTGGCACTTTTAGTTGCGTTTCTGTAGTTTTTTGTTGGTTTTAATCGCATTTTTTTCTCACTCTTTGTCTGGTTTTGTCGCCGTTTGATGCATCTTTGTCGCTTGTAGTTGCGTTTTTTGTCTTCTCGAGCATGTTTTTGTCACTATTGGATGCATTTTTATTGCTTTTAATCACGTTTTTGCCACATTCAGTTGCTTTTCTTGGTTTTAGGTGTGTTTTTGTCAATTTCAGATGCATTTTTGTAGCTTGTCGTTTTATTGTCTCCTTTAGTCACTTTTTTGTTCTGTTTTTTAGTTGCTTATTTTGTCACGTTTAGTCACATTTATGTCATTAGGTGTATTTTTGTCACTTTTAGTTGTGTGTTTGTTGCTTTTAGATATGAGTTTGTCGACTTTGTGGTGATTTTATCGCTTTTAATTGCATTTTAAGTTGCGTTTTTGGTGAAACCTGCTCCACTTTCAGTCGATTGACGCCAAATCCTCTGCGGGGCGCGGATCGTGCATTTTACGGTATAATTTTTTTTTGGCCTGCTCAAACGTGTTTTTCTGCCGGTGTTTGTGGCAGGCTCACAAAGTCGGGATCAGTCTTCCCGGGAGAAAGAAGGACGCCACGAAGAAAAGCGTGAAGAAGTCCGCGGTGAACTCCAGCTCCGTGTCGACCAAGAACAAAACCAACCTCCTCAAGTAAGAAACATCTACCGTGTTTGCGTCTTTAAACTGTCCTTTCAATCAAAATAAAAGATTAATAAAACGTCGGTCGACTAAAACGGTGGTTCCCAGATGATTTCAAGATCGCGTTTTAATAAATATGACGTTGTATTTGCTTTATTTTTAGATTAAAAACAGTGTCTTTTAATGGATTGGGTCCTGTGAGACCAAATAACCAAAATTCAACTGGATTTAACCGCTTTGAGTCTTAAAATTTTACTCAGACTTTAATTTGATAAATGTAATATTTAGTTTTTTGCAGATTCACATTTGGTTTATGTGCAGTTTGGGCATTATTTTGTCACTTTAAGTCATTTAGGCCTATTTTGTCTGTTTTCTTGAGGCCGGTGGTACTTTACAGGCCATGTGTTTTTAAAAAAAGCGTAAGTTGCATTATTTAAATCCGTTTGTGTGTTTCAGGTCGTCGTCCGTGAGCTCCGAAGAGTCGTCTGTCGAGAGCGAAAAGACCCAGGAGGTCAAACAGGAAGTGCAGGAGGTCAAACAGGAAGTGCGGGAGGTCAAACAGGAAGTGCAGGAGGTCAAACAGGAAGTGCGGGAGGTCAAACAGGAAGTGCAGGAGGTCAAACAGGAAGTGCGGGGCGATTCGGCGGCTCCGGTCAAAGAGCCGGAGGCCGACGGCGCGCCCCCTGCTGTCCAGGAGACCCCGGCGCACCTCCGGAGGGCGCAGGTGAGACCTCAGGCCCCGTCTGCACACGACGCAATTCAAACAGGAACAAACCACAAACCGATTCAGACACATTTATCTGCTGCACTCTTCTCTCTTCATAAAATATTTTTCATAAAGTTGTATTTCTTGAAATAATCCTTTAACCTCATCTACATTTTTCAGATTCCTTTCTCTTTTTTTCACCTTCTTTTTCCTTCTTTTCTGCAGCTGCTTTTCCCTACACTTCTAAACATTCAAAATGCCTTTTTATTTCAGTTTGTTTTGTTTTCACTGTTTTTTGGGCAGAATTCTTTTTTCAGCATCATTTATTCTGTTTCTCGACGCTGTCACTCATTCCTCCATTTAATCCCTTCACTTTCCACTCATCAGGTTTATTCCTTTTAAATTACATTTTCTTCACAAAAATCCTGTGCAGGACGATCTTTACTCGACTGGGATCCATTTAAATTTTCAGTAAACTGATTTTAAAATAAAATTAATCGTGATTTAAATAGTAATAATACTATTTTCAGAGTTTTAGGACATCCTGCCTTGGCGTTTCTATTCCCTTTATTCCTAAGGTCAATACATAAAAAATGAAAGCAGAACTTCAGCGACAGAGCGCCCCCTGCAGGTCTCTTGTGAACGTATTCACCTTATTCTGCCCCACCCACTTTTGCCACAGATACACACTTTTGTTGTAAACGCACTTCCGTTTGACGAGAACTCCGTTAAAGCTAAAGAAGAACGAGGGAAAAGTCTGACACTAAAATGTTACATAAAGTAGATTGATTTGTGTCAAATGTTTAATGAACACGAGCAACAACACGTCAACAACACAACGATTTACTGAAAACGTCTTTTTAGTCGAGTAGAACTTATTTTCTGTTGAGCTCGTCTGCTGCGTGTGAACTACAACGGAAACAAGACGGTGGCGTACGACAACTTCAGGAATAAAGAGAAAACTCGCAGTAAAAAGACGCCAAAAGCATTTCCCCTTCCTTTTTATTGCAATAAGGAAATAGAATCACACACAACAACATTTCATGTCACCAAATATAAAAAAGAGCCAGTGTTTCTCAGGAGAGTCGTCTTTGGGTCGTTGTTGCAGCTGTTTTTCCGCTCAGAGACAGAAGGGGGCGGCGACGAGCTTCAAGCGGCTCAAATACACGTACAGCCACCGCACGGACGTCTGAAGACTTTAAGAAGCTCAAAATGTTACTTAGTTCTTCTTTAATCATTCAAAACATTTAAACTTGGGGTCAAACATGTAGTGTGTAGCGCCGTCGTCGACTAAAGAAACAAAGACCCGCCGTATCGACCGATTTAAGCGACTAAAAGGGGGTGTGGCAAAATACACCAAGGAGCAATTTTGCTTGGCCCTTAGGCTTCCTGGTGAATTGGCCCACATTGTCCTGAGAAGTACTTTTTATGGCAAATTTTTCTACACTTATAACTTAAATAACTAACATTTTGGTGTGGGACAGACCTGATATTAAGGCACTGAGACTGAATTTAGGTGTGAGGCACTTAAAACATCAGATAATTGCAACTTTTTTGAACGTTTCGTGATTGATTTGTGGCCCTCCGCTTGGTCTATATTTCAATATGTGGCCCTCGATGTAAAAAGATGGACACCCCTGGATTAAAGGCTTGATTCACTCCTTAACTTCTCTGTTTTGGTTTTTGCTGTTTTGCCGTAAACCCTTTTAATTTACATAAAATAATTAGTCGATTAATAAAAGCGCTGGTTGACTAAGACGCCATCGACCGAGTAATCGACTAAACGACTAATCCAGGGGGGGCCAAACGTTTTACATCGAGGGCCACATATTGAAATATAGACCAAGAGGAGCCACAAATCAATTGTGAAACGTTCAAAAAAGTTGCATTTCTTTGATGTTTTACGTGCCTCACACCTAAATTCAGTCTCAGTGCCTTAATGTCAGCTCCGTCCCACACCAAAATGTTAGTTATTTGGGTTATAAGTGTAGAAAAATTTAAATTTGCCACAAAATGTACTTCTCAGGACAATGTGGGCCAATTCACCAGGAAGCCTGGGGGCCAAGAAAAATTGGCCCCCGGGCCTTAGTTTGGACATGCCTGGACTAAAGGATCACAGCTCTAGTAGTCTGTAGTGTTTTAGTTCTAATGCACTTTCTCAAACAAATCATTTACTGAAAAGCCACAGGAAACTTGTGAATTTTGCCTTTTTTGTCTTTAAATTTACTCCATAGAACTATAATAAAACCTGGAAGATGAATCCAAAATGGCCGCCCTGTTCCTCCTTGTGGCCTGAGCTCATTGGCGCATGACCCCAAAAAAGTTTCTTACTTCTGCATTTACTTCCTGATATGGAGGCTGCCATCTTTGCTTTAGGGCGCCACGTGACCACAATCCCCCACTTCATATAAAAACGGTAATTTCGGTGATTTTAGAAACGGTAGAAAAGAACATTTCCTTCTATTTTATTTAAATACAGATTAATAATTCAGTCCTGTCTGCAATTATAATGTGTAATTTTAGAAAAAGGCTGGTTCCAAGAGGCTGCAGTACCTCGCACGACCACTAATCAATCTGGGACCACAGACAGAGGGGGCGTGTCTTATCCAGTTCATTTAATACATCCATGATTTACTTCATCAGGACGTCCTCAAGCGCCGCCCCTTCAGCTTCATCCGGGTCAAAACGAGTCAAAACACCATTCCCGCCGCGTTCCTAACGACGAATCAATCAAAAGAATAATTGCTGACGACGGCTTTGCCAAACGGCGGCGAGTCTCAGCCCGACGTCCTTTCACGTTTCCTTTCGTTCCGCTCCAGGTCCCGGCGGAGTTCGACATCGACTCTGAGCACCGCGAGGACTGCGCCATGTGTCCGGAGTACGCCAAAGACGTCTTCGACTACCTCCGGCGGCGAGAGGTGGGTCCCGCCGCAGAGGCCGGGCGCCCAAACCGAGGGCCCCGACTCTGACTCTGTGTGCGCTCTGTCCCGCAGGAGGAGTTTGTGCTGCCCAACTACATGACGCACCAGTCGAGTCTGAACCCCGAGATGAGGGCCATCCTGGTGGACTGGCTCGTGGAGGTGCAGGTGAGCGCCGCAGGGCACGCCCGACACCACCGGGAGCGTTTGTGCACGTCCTTGACTGCTCGAGTCACACTTTTGACGCTTGCAGTGGCGTTTTTGGTGCTTCTAGTTGCGTTTTTGTCGCTTTTAGTTGCGTTTTTGTCACGTCTAGCTGGGCTTTTGTCGCTTTTAGTTACGTTTTTGTTTCTTCTAGTTGCGTTTTGTTGCTTTTAGTCGCGTTTTTGTCACTTTTCGTTGCATTTTTGTCACTTCTAGTTGGACTTTTGCCGCTTTTAGTTGTTTTTGTTGCTTCTAGTTGCGTTTTTGTCGCTTTTAGTTGCGTTTTTGTCACGTCTAGCTGGGCTTTTGTCGCTTTTAGTTACGTTTTTGTTTCTTCTAGTTGCGTTTTTGTTGCTTTTAGTCGCGTTTTTGTCACTTTTCGTTGCATTTTTGTCACTTCTAGTTGGACTTTTGCCGCTTTTAGTTGTTTTTGTTGCTTCTAGTTGCGTTTTTGACGCTTTTTGTTGTGTTTTTGTCGCTTTTCGTTG
Source organism: Rhinogobius similis (assembly GCA_019453435.1). Lineage (NCBI taxonomy): Eukaryota > Metazoa > Chordata > Actinopteri > Gobiiformes > Gobiidae > Rhinogobius > Rhinogobius similis. Next base: position 28,455,636 of record CM033640.1, read on the forward strand.
TGTTTTTGTCACTCCTAGTTGGACTTTTGTCGCTTTTAGTTGCGTTTTTGTTGCTTCTAGTTGCGTTTTTGACGCTTTTCGTTGTGTTTTTGTCGCTTTTCGTTGTGTTTTTGTCATTCCTAGTTGCGTTTTTGACGCTTTTAGTTGCGTTTTTGTCACTTGTAGTTGGACTTTTGTCGCTTTCAGTGGCGTTTTTGTCGCTTCTAGTTGCGTTTTGGTCGCTTTTAGTCGGGTTTTTGTCGCTTTTAGTCGCATTTTTGTCACTTTTCGTTGCGTTTTTGTCACTTCTAGTTGGACTTTTGTCGCTTTTAGTTGTTTTTGTCGCCTTTTAGTTGCGTTTTTGTCACGTCTAGCTGGGCTTTTGTCGCTTTTAGTTACGTTTTTATTTCTTTTAGTTGCGTTTTTGTTGCTTCTAGTGGCCTTTTTGTTGCTTTTCGTTGCGTTTTTGTCACTTGTAGTTGGACTTTTGTTGCTTTTAGTTGTGTTTTTGTCACTTGTAGTTGGACTTTTGTCGCTTTTTAGTTGTGTTTTTGTCGCTTTTAGTTGCGTTTTTGTCGCTTTTAGTTGCGTTTTTGTCACTTCTAGTTGGACTTTTGTTGCTTTTCGTTGCGTTTTTGTCACTTGTAGTTGGACTTTTGTTGCTTTTAGTTGCGTTTTTGTCACTTGTAGTTGGACTTTTGTCGCTTTTTAGTTGTGTTTTTGTCGCTTTTAGTTACGTTTTTATTTCTTTTAGTTGCGTTTTTGTTGCTTCTAGTGGCCTTTTTGTTGCTTTTCGTTGCGTTTTTGTCACTTGTAGTTGGACTTTTGTTGCTTTTAGTTGTGTTTTTGTCACTTGTAGTTGGACTTTTGTCGCTTTTTAGTTGTGTTTTTGTCGCTTTTAGTTGCGTTTTTGTCGCTTTTAGTTGCGTTTTTGTCACTTGTAGTTGCGTTTTTGTCACTTGTAGTTGCGTTTTTGTCACTTCTAGCTGGACTTTTGTTGCTTTTAGTTGCGTTTTTGTTGCTTTTAGTTGTTTTTTGTTTTTTTTTGTTGCTTTTTAGTTGTGTTTTTGTTGCTTATAGTTGCATTTCTGTCGCTTGTGGTCACTCTTCTTTTGCCTGTAGTCGTTTTAGTTGTGTTTTTGTTGCTTATAGTTGCATTTCTGTCGCTTGTGGTCACTCTTCTTTTGCCTGTAGTCGTTTTAGTTGTGTTTTTGTTGCTTATAGTTGCATTTCTGTCGCTTGTAGTCACTCTTCTGTTGCCTGTAGTCGTTTTAGTCGTGTTTTTGTCTCTTTTAATCACGTTTTTGTTCCTGTCAGTTGCACCCGTCGCTCTCGATCACTCTGAAGGTTCCTTGTGGACGTCGTTCCGGTTTTGACGCCCCTCTTTCCCCTGCGTTTCCAGGAGAACTTCGAGCTGTACCACGAGACGCTGTACCTGGCGGTGGCCATGACGGACCACTATCTGTCGAAGGCGCCGGTGCACAGGGAGATGCTGCAGCTGGTGGGCTCCACGGCCATGCTCATCGCCTCCAAGTTCGAGGTCAGGGGCCGGGGTCACGCCGGGGACGTTCGACCGAATCCGGCTGTAGTCGAAGACAGACAAGCGCTCGTTCTGTGGGAAAGCTTTAAAACGTGAATTTTAGGGATGCACCGATGCCACTTTTTTCCAAACGAGTACTTCATTTTGAGTTCTCGCCGATACTGTTCTTAAAAATTAAAACTCCACACAGTGACATTCGAAAATGCTTTTTTGTTAATTTTGACTAGAGTAAGCAATAATTACTCACGTTCAAGAGTCAGCTTTAACAGCTAAGCAGCTTCTTTTGCTTTTATTTCACTTTTCTGCCTCTGCACCACATTTTAACATCTCTGTATGGCAGGGCTGTCCAAACTTTCCATCGAGGGCCACATATTGAAATATAGATCAAGCGGAGGGCCACAAATAAATTGTGAAATGTTCAAAAAAGCTGCATTTATCTGATGTTTTAAGCTCCACCACATCTACATTCAGTCTCAGTGCCTTAATATCAGGTCTGTGTCGCACTAAAATGTTAGTTATTTAGGTTGGAATTGTAGAAAATCTGAAATGTGCTGTAAATAGTACTTATCAGGACAATGTGGGCCAGTTCACCAGGAAGACTAAGGGCCAAGAAAAATTGGTCTGAGGGCCGCATTTGGTCCCCGGGCCTTAGTTTGGACTTGCCTGCTGTATGGAATATGTTAGGTTTGAATAGAGTTGGCTGCCGTTTGCACCGAAAAAATATTTATTTGTCTAAATGCGAGCGCGGTGCGTCGTAAACAGGAAACGGATGATGCTAACGTTTGCTAGCGTTGTTTTGCTAACTCTGTCGGCTCAGCAAACAAAGTTAACGTCTGTTTTTGTAATTTTTAGTCGCGTTTTTGTGCATTGAGTTTTGTTTTTTTTTTGTAGGCGCGTTTTTGATGCTTTTGGTCGCTCTTTTGTATTTTACCAAAACCACCTGAATTTTCCATATTTTGTGATATTCGGAGGTTAATCCCAGTCGCTCAATTGAACGCACATCATGTTCCACTTCACTTTTGCCTCCATTCTGAATTTAAAATAAAACTTATTAAGGGCCAGTTACATCAAAAAAGAAAAAATTATTGCAAATTTTCATCAACAACACACTTTATTCATAAACATTCTCGCTCTAGAAGCCTTCTGTTCCACATTTCAACCTTTATTTGGCTGAACATGTGCTTGAAAAGTCTAAATAACGGTTCGTGTGCGATTGTGCTGCAGGAGCGCAGTCCGCCGTGCGTGGACGACTTCCTGTACATCTGCGACGACGCCTACAAGAGGGAGGAGCTCATCTCCATGGAGAGCGGCATCCTGCAGACGCTGCGCTTCGACATCAACATCCCCATCCCGTACCGCTTCCTCCGCCGCTACGCCAAGGTACGGCACAGGTTCAGCCGCAGCCAGGTCGTGTCTCCAGAAGGAGCTGCACCCGGGTTTTGACTGTTTTGAAACGGGAAAAACCCAACGGGTCCAGGTTCCCCGTGTGTTTGATGAGATAAAGTCCGGCACAGGTTCTTGTAAAAGCATAGACTCTTAAAGGGCGTATGACAGGTTTCTATGATTTTCTCATTTTTACTTTATTTAGTGTATTAATCCTTGTTGTAAATGGAAATCATAGTTTTATAGTACATAGTACAGTGTGGTTGCTGTGGTAATTTCCTAGCGTGATGTCATAATTTACAACCAGGAAGTAAAATTAAAAAGCTAAAAATTGCTAAAACGGTGTAAAATTTGTAAAGAATTTTAGCTAATTTTGAAATCTGAACTACATTTTGGTTGAATGAGGAGCCCGACCGGTCATGGGTCCTTTAAACCAGTTATTCTTAACCATAGGGCTGGGGCCCAAAGTAGGGCCACGAGCACCTCCTTGAGGGCCGCACGATCACTAAAATATAATTCATTTAATATGAGATTGGGCCTCGAGTTACTTTAGACAGAAAAAGTCGGGGCTCAATGTAAAAAAGGTTAAGAACCCTTGCTTTAAAGCAGAGGTCCCCAACCTTTTTATCACCGTGGACCGGTCAAGGCTTGACAATTTTACTGCGGCCCAGTAGGGGAGGGGCGTTTATCATAATAAACATGAATCCACACATGTACCTGTTTTTTCTTTCAAAATAGTCCAGGGGCTTGTCTTTTAATCCAGGTGCTTGGTCTCTAAGTGAAGCAGCTTTGAAGGCTTCATTGCCTCATTAGAGCCGTAGGATTCACGTAGGATTCACGTAGGATTCACGTAGGATTCACGTAGGATTCACGAGGATTCGTGGGATTCACGATTCACGGGATTAGGATTCCGTGAGGATTCGCGGATTCCGCGGATTCACGGTATTGTCTTGTTTCTGACTCATTTTGTTGCTTGTGGGTTAAATTTTAGCTCAAATGACCGAGATGTAACCATCGATCGGGCCTAAAAATTCAAGCCCGACCCGTCCGAGCCCGCGCGGATACTGTCCGAACCCGACCCGGGTCCGCGCACGTGTAGAACTGAAGCTACGTAAACTGAGTTCCGTGCAGAGGTTTATCGGCAGAATAAGCGCCTGACAGGGCTTCAAGTGTTTAGTGTTCTACCTGCACCAACGGGACGCCTCCTGTCCCAGACGCGCCTGTTCCTCCGCTGACGCCGACCCACATGATCTCTCTCCTCCTGCTCTTTTGTCGCTCTCTCTCTCCTCCGCTCGTTTAGCAGCCGCCCTTTCTTTAACGTCTTTTCTCCGTCACATATTTTAACCACTTTATCGGAGGATGAGTAGGAAAACACCACACACTGGCTGCTCACGCGCTATTTCGCCGTGGAGCACATGTTACACACGTGCGCGCCTCTGCCCCCTGAGCCGCCCAACTCAGCGCCACAGAAGAGCGGAAAATGTGGACCAGAACCCGGCCCGAATTGCGGGTCGGGTTCTGGCCAAGAATCTAAGCTCTTATGTATCCTAGACTAGAGAATCCGGTCCTTTTTCAAAATAAATGACCGCTCAGACTCAGACAGATAATAAATTAATTATTTGTTGTGTGGCCCGGTCCCAATTGATCCAGGGACCGGTACCGGTCCGCGGCCCGGGGGTTGGGGACCACAGTGACTTTTTTTTTTAGCGTTTAACCCTGTTCTTACAATGTGCTTCATCATAAACACACCTGGAGTAGCATTGTGTTTCATTCACGCTGTTTTGAGGAATTTGAGAAAATCCTCTCCCTCTAAGCGTCAAATACACTTCCTGCTGAACTCTTTCTGTCCGGGACGTATTTTCAGACTTCAAACGTCATTTATCTGAGAATCTTCTGCTGTTTTAAGTCCTTAAACATAACATGCAAAATCGACTTTTCAGAGGTTCTAACCTTCCTCCAGTGCTATTTGGGCCTCGTATGTTGTGCCCAAAGTGGTTTTTTGATTGATTCCCTCATGTTTTCACTAGAGAACTGTCTTTTCCGTCCCCCTCGGCTGAGCAGCAGACGGGGGCTCCTCACTAAGATGACGCGGTGTTTAAGCCACGCCTCCAGGAAGCACACAGCCGCAAGAATAAAAACAGCTAATGCTACACAGTAATTACACGATGGATACGACAGATAGAAGAGTTAGCTTGTTATTTACCAAACGGCAACGTCCGTCGTCGAGGCCCTGGAGCACGTCAAACTCCAGGTCAGATCCAGGACGTAGGACTCAGCACGACGCACCGTCAGGACCAGAAAATGTTTATTCAGTGTTTGTGTATCGCTGTTTACCGGAGCACACGGCGCATGCACCATCTCCACTACAGGGGAGGCACGGGTTGGGCGGGGGAGGCAGCCTGCTCTCTGTTCGGGGGGGTCAGATCTCAGAGTGAGCCGTTTGCTTTTGCAGGAGGGGGGCCAGTCCAAGAAATGGGTGTTTTTTGTAAACTGTTATGTTATGGATATTACACAACGAGAAAATGTATCAACAAAGCCCTTAGAACAGACTGTGTGAAGGGGAAAAGAGCAGGATATGGGACCTTTAAATCGTGGCTAATCTCATTCTGAGCGTTTCTGCCTCTGAACACGATCACTGCTGCTGCAAATCCGCGTCAGAATGTATCGTCAGCGCTAACTTGACTGGATCGTATACAAATAAACCACTGTTTGAGACTTGACCCTGAGTGTGGCTCCACAGCGCCCTCTGGGGGTGAGCGTGGCTCCACAGCGCCCTCTGGGGGTGAACGTGGCTCCACAGCACAGTTTAACCAGTTTAAAAACGAGTCAAACCTGATTTTAAAAAGAATCTCAAACTCAAAGCCAAATATTTCTACTTCAGTTTTACAAATGTCCTGAGCATTTAGTAAAAAGTATTTTCTACCCTGTCCCCCTCCCTCCCCCTCTCCTCCTCTCTCTCCCCCTCCCTCTCCTCTCTCCTCCCCCTCTCTCCCCTCCCTCTCCTCTCTCTCTCTCCCCTCCCTCTCTCTCTCTCTCCTCCCCTCCTCCCTCTCTCTCCTCTCTCTCCTCTCTCTCCCCTCCCTCTCTCTCCCCTCCCTCTCTCTCCCTCTCTCTCTCCCTCTCTCTCCCTCTCTCTCTCTCTCTCCTCCCTCTCCTCTCTCTCTCTCTCCTCTCTCTCTCCTCTCTCTCTCCCTCTCTCTCCTCTCTCTCTCTCCCTCCTCTCTCCTCCCTCTCTCTCTCTCTCCTCCTCTCTCTCTCTCCTCCCTCCCTCTCTCTCCCTCCCTCTCTCTCCCTCCCTCTCCTCTCTCCCCCTCCCTCTCTCTCCCTCCCTCTCTCTCCCCTCCCTCTCTCTCTCTCTCCTCCCTCTCTCTCTCTCTCCTCTCCTCTCTCTCTCCCTCTCTCTCCTCTCTCTCCCCTCTCTCTCCTCCCTCTCCCCCTCCCTCTCTCTCTCTCCCCTCCCTCTCTCTCCCTCTCTCTCTCCCTCTCTCTCTCTCCCTCCCTCTCTCTCCCTCTCTCTCTCCCTCCTCTCTCTCTCCCTCTCTCTCCTCCTCCCTCTCCTCTCTCTCCTCCCTCTCCTCTCTCCCTCTCTCTCCCCTCCCTCTCTCTCCCTCCCTCTCTCTCCCTCCCTCTCTCTCCCCTCCCTCTCCTCTCTCTCCTCCTCCCTCTCCTCCTCCCCCCCTCCCCCCCTCAGTGTGTGAATGCAGGGATGGACACTCTGACTCTGGCCCGGTTCTTCTGTGAGCTGAGCCTCCTGGAGCTGGACCTGGTGGTGGAGCGTGGGTCCCTGGTGGCGTCGGCGTGTCTGCTGCTGGCGCTCGTCACCAAAGGCCTCGGGGGATGGGTACGTCACCACACGCCGCCGGCTCCGTGTCACCCGCGCCGCCGGCTCGGTGTCACCGCACGCCGCCGGCTCGGTGTCACCGCACGCCGCCGGCTCCGTGTCACCCGCGCCGCCGGCTCGGTGTCACCGCACGCCGCCGGCTCGGTGTCACCGCGCCCAGTTCAAAGTCGTACTCTGCACAAGTGTGTGATTCACATGAAGAAGAGCAGGTTTATGTTGAACCAGCCGCAGACCCTGGACACGGCACAAGAAGCACTGCAGTTTGTTTATCAAAAGTACATGTACAAGAGCAAAAAATGACAAGTACAACATTTAAAAAACTACTCAACTTAAAGGCTAAAATGTCAAAGTATTTCACACAATTTGAGAACATGTAACGTGTTAAAATAAAGAAAGAAGTATCTCACAAGTACATGTACTACTGCTCTAACACACAAGTACTCTCACAAGTACATGTACTACTGCAATAAGCACAAGTACTCTCACAAGTACATGTACTACTGCACTACACACAAGTACTCTCACAAGTACATGTACTACTGCAATAAACACAGCACAGGTTGGTTTAAAAATATAAATGCATAAAATTGATATAAAATGTGTGTGATGCAGTGATGGAAGAAGTACTACAGTTTGTTTCTAAAGTAAAAGTACACATACAAGAGCAAAAAATCACTTGAGTACAAAATTTTAAAAAATCGACTTGACTTAAAGGGTAAAATGTCAAAGTATTTTCTCACAGTTTGAGAACATGTAAAGTGTTAAAGTGCGTAGGACTGTTTTTTACGATTTTCTACTTTAGTCTTTATTTGGTGCATTAACACAACAATCGGGTGTCCATTTGTGAAGAAAAGTTGAAAAATCTGCAGAAAGTTAAGGAAGCAAATACACTGATGACCTCACACCAGGAAGACAAAGATGATCCATAATTTACACAAACGAGACAACTTTTTTCACCCTTATTAATTAATTCAACCAAATAGGTGTTCACATGTATTTTTATTTGTAAAAAAAAAAATGTAATCTGTGACATTAGATGAATTTGGCCCAGTGTACTGTGTAGTTGCTATGGTAATTTCCTGGTGTGATGTCATCATTTACAACCAGGAAGTGAAACGAAAAGCCTCCAAAATTGCTAAAGCGAAATAAAATGTGTAAAGTAGTTTAGCAAAATTTGAAATATATTTATCTGAACTGCATTTAAGTGAAATGAGTCGTCCGACCTGTCAGAGGCACGGTCTTGTACTTTATTGATTTTTATTTCTACATTTTTCACTCAAAACCTTCAGGCAAGATGTGAATGAAAGCACTTTACTTTTTACTCCAGTTCAGTGCGAAGAGTACGTTAAAGTTAAAGTATTCATTTAGTAAAAGTACAGTTACTTCAGCAGCTTTACCTTTTACTTTGATACTTTCCACGTCTGATCTGAAATTGTAATTATGTGTTTACTTGTGTCTATACATCGTGAATGGTTTATCTTTGGTTTGTTTATGAACTATTGTCAAAATTGAAGGTCAGAAAATAGAGTGTCATTCATTCATCTGTCGTTAATGGCCTTTTAAGCACTTCATAGTTGGTTCCATTCTGTTCGAGGTGCTTCTGTTCATGATTGAAGCACTTGTACAGTTTAAGTTTTGAACTGAAATCACAAACACAAAAGTGTGGCACGTGTAAAAATGTGACGGACATTAACCTCCACTTCTTCTTCTTCTGCTCCAGACGGCGTGCCTTCAGTTCCACTCGGGGTACGACCTCTCAGACCTCAGCCCCGTCGTCAGGAAACTCTACTTCACCCTCTGTGCCCCGCCGGACGACAGGCTCAAGGCCATACGCAACAAGTACTCTCACAAGTACGTGTACTACTGCTAACACACAAGTACTGTCACAAGTACGTGTACTACTGCTAACACACAAGTACTCTCACAAGTACTCTCACAAGTACGTGTACTACTGCTAACACACAAGTACTGTCACAAGTACGTGTACTACTGCTCTAAACACACAAGTACTCTCACAAGTACGTGTACTACTGCTCTAACACACAAGTACTCTCACAAGTACATGTACTACTGCTCTAACACACAAGTACTCTCACAAGTACATGTACTACTGCTCTAACACACAAGTACTCTCACAAGTACATGTACTACTGCTCTAACACACAAGTACTCTCACAAGTACATGTACTACTGCTCTAACACACAAGTACTCTCACAAGTACATGTACTACTGCACTTCCATAATTAAGGAGCTTTTCCTTAAAGTGCAGGAGGATTCAGACGGGTCTAAAGTGCGTCCAGTGTTGTGTGATTAGGACATATTTAATAGAATTCACTCTGTAATGAAAACGCTCTTATTTCAAACGGTTTTCTTTTTCTTTTTAACTCTTGACAGTTTTGTGCCAGAGCTCATTGGAGACAGTTATTGCTACAGTCTGTGCGGTCATTAGTGTCATTATAAAGCGCTGTATTTCCACTGACGCTAACGTTCAGCCGTTATCAAAAGGCTGTGGTGCCGTGTGTGATTTGGGTGTCTCACATGACACACACACTGCTGAACTCCTTCTGTCCGGGACATATTTTCAAACGTCATTTATCGGAGAATCTTCTGCTATTTTAAGTCCTTAAATCGTGGCTAATCTCATTCTGAGCGTTTCTGCCTCTGAACACGATCACCGCTGCTGCAAATCCACGTCAGAATGTATCGTCAGCGCTAACGTGACTAGATTGTATACAGCACTGGCGCCATCTGCTGGATGCACTCAGTGTCATTTCATAGTGACTGATAACACAGGGCAGAGAAATAAGAAGAAACTTGTTTGTTTTAAAACACAAGATGCAACTTTAAGCGTCTCTGAAAGGTTGAACTACTCATTCAACTAAAATGCAGTTAAGATAAATATATTTCAAATTCTGCTAAAATCTTTACAAATTTTACCCCAATTTTTCTTTTTTCTTTTTTTAGGCTTTTTTATTTTACGTCCCGGTTATAAATGATGACATCACACTAGGATTTAGGATTACCAAGAAACCATCCTGCACACTGGGCCAAAACTAACAATAAAAACACACGTGAACGCCTTTTATTTTGTTGAATCAATGTTTAAAGGGTCAAAAAAGTAGTTTCTTTTGTGTAGATTACGCATAACTCTTGTCTCCCCAGTGTGACGTCATGTTTTTTTTCTCCCCTGTAATTTTCACCCCATTTTTCAACTTTTCTCCACAAACAGCTCCTGATTGGTGAAAAACTAATTTAAATGTACACGAGGTATTATATTACTGCACTGAATAAAGTCAAACTGAGAAAATCATAAAAACCCGTCATACGCACTTTAAAGGTCCCATATCATGCAAAATGGACTTTTCAGAGGTTCTAACCTTCCTCCAGTGCTATTTGGGCCTCGTATGTTGTGCCCAAAGTGGTTTTTTGATTGATTCCCTCATGTTTTCACTAGAGAACTGTCTTTTCCGTCCCCCTCTGAGCAGCAGACGGGGGCTCCTCACTAAGATGACGCGGTGTTTAAGCCACGCCTCCAGGAAGAATAAACACAGCTAATGCTAATGCTACACAGTAATTACACGATGGATACGACAGATCGAAGAGTTAGCTTGTTATTTACCAAACGGCACGTCCGTGGTCGAGGTCCTGGAGCACGTCAAACTCCAGGTCAGATCCAGGACGTAGGACTCAGCACGACGCACCGTCAGGACCAGAAAATGTTTATTCAGTGTTTGTGTATCGCTGTTTACCGGAGCACACGGCGCATGCACCATCTCCACTACAGGGGAGGCACGGGTTGGGCGGAGGAGGCAGCCTGCTCTCTGTTCGGGGGGGTCAGATCTCAGAGTGAGCCGTTTGCTTCTGCAGGAGGGGGGCCAGTCCAAGAAATGGGTGTTTTTTGTAAACTGTTATGTTATGGATATTACACAACGAGAAAATGTATCAACAAAGCCCTAAGGACAGACTGTGTGAGGGGGAAAGAGCAGAATATGGGACCTTTAAAGGAGCAGAATATGAAAAATGCTGGATGTTTTTCCTTTGACGATAAACCCTCTGCGTTTGAAGGTGTTTCTGTTGTTCTCGTTCAGCCTCGTTCCTTCTGAGTTTCAGGAGGCGGGTTCACAGCACTGAATGTTCCCTTGGCACAGGTTTATTCAAACAGAACGTCAATCACAGCTGAACCCGTCGCACCGGAGCATTTAAGGACAGCTCTGGTTTTGTAATATTTATAATTGTACTTTCTGGTTGAACACAAGCACAAATATGACACAGGGGTATTTCTACAGCTGTTACCGTAGCAACCAGACTGTGAACAAGGGCCAGCATCCACGTACATGACACAATAGTTAGGATTTGACAAATAATAATCTCTGATAACACCGGCTGGTCAAATCTGTCACTTTTGGTGAAGTTTTTGTCGCTTTTGTTGCGTTTTTGTCACTTATAGTTCAGTTTCTGTCTCTTTTAGTTGCATTTTTGTCACTTATAGTTCAGTTTCTGTCTCTTTTAGTTGCATTTTTGTCACTTATAGTTCAGTTTCTGTCTTTTAGTTGCATTTTTGTCACTTATAGTTCAGTTTCTGTCTCTTTTAGTTGCGTTTTTGTCACTTTGAGTTCAGTTTCTGTCTCTTTTAGTTGCATTTTTGTCACTTATAGTTCAGTTTCTGTCTCTTTTAGTTGCATTTTTGTCACTTATAGTTCAGTTTCTGTCTTTTAGTTGCATTTTTGTCACTTATAGTTCAGTTTCTGTCTCTTTTAGTTGCGTTTTTGTCACTTTGAGTTCAGTTTCTGTCTCTTTTAGTTGCATTTTTGTCACTTTGACTTCAGTTTCTGTCTCTTTTAGTTGCGTTTTTGTCACTTTGAGTTCAGTTTTTGTCTCTTTTAGTTGCATTTTTGTCACTTATAGTTCAGTTTCTGTCTTTTAGTTGCATTTTTGTCACTTATAGTTCAGTTTCTGTCTCTTTTAGTTGCATTTTTGTCACTTATAGTTCAGTTTCTGTCTCTTTTAGTTGCATTTTTGTCACTTTGAGTTCAGTTTTTGTCTCTTTTAGTTGCATTTTTGTCACTTTGAGTTCAGTTTCTGTCTCTTTTAGTTGCATTTTTGTCACTTTGAGTTCAGTTTCTGTCTCTTTTAGTTGCATTTTTGTCACTTATAGTTCAGTTTCTGTCTTTTAGTTGCATTTTTGTCACTTTGAGTTCAGTTTTTGTCTCTTTTAGTTGCATTTTTGTCACTTATAGTTCAGTTTCTGTCTTTTAGTTGCATTTTTGTCACTTATAGTTCAGTTTCTGTCTCTTTTAGTTGCATTTTTGTCACTTATAGTTCAGTTTCTGTCTCTTTTAGTTGCATTTTTGTCACTTTGAGTTCAGTTTTTGTCTCTTTTAGTTGCATTTTTGTCACTTTGAGTTCAGTTTCTGTCTCTTTTAGTTGCATTTTTGTCACTTATAGTTCAGTTTCTGTCTTTTAGTTGCATTTTTGTCACTTATAGTTCAGTTTCTGTCTCTTTTAGTTGCATTTTTGTCATTTTGAGTTGTGTTTTTGTTGCTTCTAGTCACATTTTTGTCAGTTTTAGTCACGGTTTTCGTCACTGTTTGTTAGTTTGTGTAAAGTTTATGATGTCACTTCCTGGTTGAACACAAGCCCAAATAGGACACGGAGGTAATTCCACAACTGTTACCATAGCAACCATGTTCAAAATGAGGGCCAAAACCCACATAAATGACACAATAGTTATGATTTTACAAATAATAATACCCAGTAACAACTTTATTTTGTTGAATGACACTTCAGAGGATCAAAAGTTGTCTGTTGTTGTATCCCGTTGTTAGATTCTGTTTTAGAACTTCCAGTCATTTTAAACTTTTATTTTTCTAAATTTCCTCACAAACTGCGACTTCACTGATGCAAAACTATAGTAAATAATTGCCACAGGTGCCCTCCCGCCAAACTAAGTCATAATTAGAGCATTTTGAGCACCTGAAATATTGACTTTAAGGACTCAAAACGGCCAAAGATTGTCAAATAAGTGACGCAGATGATCTGAAAATATGTCTGGAAATCCAGGAAGCGTGTTTGGCGCTCGGAGGGAGAGGATTTTCTGATAAACATTGCTCAAAAGGTGTGTTCCTGAAGAAGAACGTTGTTTAGAACAGGATTAAAAGAGAGGAAAAGTCACTGTGGCGGAATACGTGCGCTTTAAAACAGAATAAATGATGTGTCCGGTCAAACACACTTTTTCTCCTGTTGTTTAGCCTCTGAAGCCTCTGAGCAGATGACTTTATTCACCTCTTAAAGACCAGAGCGGCACAATTAAACCAAATCCACACAAAAACTACATTTTAATGGATGGAATTGGCAAATCACAAAGACTGCAATGTTTGAAGTGCAATCATTTCTTCCACAAAACCATAAAATGTCTCGCTTTGATTTGAATAAAAACTGCTCACACTGTAGTTTGGATTTGTACAAAGATGTTTTGAAACAAGCAACAAAAGAACGACCAAAAAGGTAAAAAATGTGTTCAAAAGTGACAAAAACGCACCAACAAACACCAAGCACCAAAACGTGATTTAAAACGACAAACATGCGACTAAATGACACAAATGCGACCTTAAACAACATAAAAATGACTAAAAGTGACAAAAACATGACCAAAAACGCAACTAAAAGCATCAAAAACGTGACTAAAAGCATAGAAAACGAGACTAAAAATGACAAATGTGACTGAAAGCGACAAAAACGCCACTAAAAACAAGATTCAATTCACCAAAAGGTGACTTTAAATGACAAATTAGACTAAACAACAACAACAACTAAAAACAACATAAAAGTGACAAGCGTGACCAAAAACACAACTAAAAACGACAAAAATGCGACAAAAACACCACAAACAACAAACGAGACTCAATGCAACAAAATGTGACTAATAGTGTCAAAAATGTGACTTAAAAACGACTAAAACGCGACTATAAGCAACAAAAACACGTTTAAATGTGACAAATACAACAGGACGTGACAAAACCACAACTAAAAGCATAAAAAATGTGACTAAAAGCATAGAAAACTGGACTAAAAACGACTAAAACGCGACTATAAGCAACAAAAACGCGTTTAAATGTGACACAAACAACTGAATGTGACAAAAACGACACTAAATGTGTTAAAATTGTGTTTAAAATGTGAATTTGAACAGAATCCTATTATTAAAACATAGATCCAAACCTAATCACAGTCGCACTGGGCAGAAAAATCACAATTCTATATTTTTCCTAAACGGTGCAGCTCTGTTAAAAGCAATAGAAAAACACAAAGAACATGAATCGAGATCAAATCAAAATCAAAAATGATCTGGACCAAGAAAATGGTGATAACTTTTTGCCGTATCACCCGGCCCTAATGTGAAACGGCCCTAGTTTACAAAATAAAATAAACAAAAAAATAATATACCGTAGAAATTGGTTCAAATTGTTCAATAATGTAGTTTTCATAGTACGTTTTTTAACAATATTTTTGAAGGTTGTCACTCAAAAACTCCATTAAAAACATGTAAATCGTCTGTCGTTATTTGCATAAAAAGCTGAACGGTGTAACGTACAGTTTAACTCTGACTAACCGTGAGTTTTTGTCACTTTCAGGGTGTTTTTCGAGGTGGCGAAGCTGCCGATGGTCGAGCTGGACGTCCTGGAAGACGCTCTGCTCCGAAAAGAGCGAACGGACGAGCCGACCCCGCCCTGAACCCGGGCTCGGACTCTGTAAATATCTGTGAATATGTTCATATTTATCCCGTTTGTGCGTCTCTGATTAAACACAAAATAAATGTGGAGTTCTCGCGCGAAAGAAGAGTCACAACGTTGTTAAGTTTTAGCGTTTTTATACGTGGTTTTACAGCCTTTTTATATAATCCAGATTAAAGGAAAGTGTGTAAATAGTAAAGAATTGTGTTCCAGTGTTACTTTTAAACAGTTTGTCGCTAAATAATGTCATCGTCCTCACGTTTTATACGGTTTTGTTGTATTTTCATGCTCTGTACAGTTTATTATCATGTCGACTCGCACAAAAGACGACAGAACGAGACGCTGTTTTAACGCGGACGCTTCAAATAAAATCTTTTGAAGAAAATGTCAGTCGTTTGTGTCTGTCCGGACTTAAACGGGGGATAACTATCGACTTGTGGTTCCATATATGAAAGAAATGCGGAAACTAAAACGGGCATCGAAACTAGATGTTCGTTTGAGCAAGTGTCGATGGTAGAAAATCCCTTTGACAGAATAGAATGTGACCTTTCATGAACAGTTTAAGGCGAGACTCTGCAGGTAAAAACAGGAAAAAATCTTGTCCTGTCGTTTAGTCACATAAATGAAAGACAAAAATGTATTACAAGTTTTTCATTGTGTCATGTTTTCATGTAGAAATAAGGCATTTTATGTAAAAAAATGGCCAAAAATCCACACTTTTGGGACATTTAAATCTGAAAAATGGACAGAACCAGGTTTAAATTTCTTCATTTTGTAACATATTACTTACAAAAACTTGAATAAATGAGTTTTAGAATTCGATATTAAAAATCCTTGTGTTTGGTCTAAATCTGGTTGAGTCCAGATTGTACAGTTTGTGTAGGATCTAAATCAAATCAATTCATTTTTCTAATGCCCAAAATCACAACAACAGTTGCCTCGATGGGCCACAGGTAAAAGCAGTTCAGATAACTGTCCCAGAATGCCCCTGTCCTTTGACCCTCCTTCAGGAAAAACTACAAAAAACCCCAAAAAGTATAAACCTCAGGGAGAACCACAGTGAAGGAGAGATCCTTATGTTTACTTTTTCCTGCCCTATGTTTCCTTGTTCCTGTCTCCTCACTCCTATCTCTTTGCTCTTGTTTCCTCTCTCGTTTCTCGCTAGTAGATGGAGTTGGAGGGGGGGGGGGGGGGGTCGTCACTGGAGCAGCCGCCGCAGTGTCTGAAACAGAGAGAGAAACATGTGAACAGCAATGAACAGACTACAGTTGAAGTAATATTAAATATTGTTGAAGAACCAGAGGATAGTGTTCAGCTCCATACTTCTCCAGCAGAATTGCTCCAAGGGCAGCATAGCTAAAACTGTAGGTTTTTATTTCTGTTCCTAACTGGCCTGACCATAAACTATTTCAAAGAGGAACGTTTTGAGCCTGGTCTACTTTAGGCTGATCTTTATGTCTCGAGGGACAAAAATACATTTGAAGAAAACAATGTCAGAGAAATCTATGGATGAAGTGGATTCAATGGAAGAATCAAACATCAGGAGCAGATTGGACACGTTTGTTGTTTCCACATGAAAGTCGATGTGAGAGAAAAAGGATCAAAAAACAAAAAATTGAATGAAATGAGTTTTGCTGTAGAGTTTCGCCTCAAAACGATCTTGAGCTTTGTCTGTTTTGGCGTCAAACACGGGACACACTTTGAATCACAGCGTTACACGTCTGATATCATTTTAATGTAAAGATAAAGGTGTCATTTTATTAAATACACATCTTTATGCAACACTTTTATGAACCGTCTCTGACACCAGCGACTCGTTCCAGAAGTTTTGTACAAAATGTAAAGAAACAGAACTTCATTCCAAAAAATGTTTGTACTTTTTAAAAAGAAATTGGCACAGCTGAGTAGAATTTTGGAAGAAAACAAATGTATTATTCAAACTGAAGACACAAAAATGAATGTCAGATACAGAGCACTGTTTTGTTGGACCACTTGTTTAACTCAAATGCAGTCGAGATAAATACGTTTCAAATTCTGCAAAAATCTTTACAAATTTGACCCCAGTTTAGACATTTTTTATGCTTTTAATTTTACTTTCTGGTTGTAAATGATGACGTCACAACAGGAAGTTACCAAGAAACATCCTGTACACTGCACCAAAATTTAAATTTAAATTTGACAAATAAAAATACATGTGAACACCTTTATTTTGTTGAATTAATGTTTAATGGGACAAAAAAGTAGTTTCTTTTGTGTAAATTATGCGTAACCTTTGTCTCCCCAGTGTGATGTCATCAGTTTGTTTACTTCCTGTTCATTTTAAACTGATTTTTCAACTTTTCTCCACAAACCGTGACCTGACTGGTGTAAAACCATAATTTATATTTAAAAGAGGTATTAATGCACTGGACAAAGTCAAAATGAGAAAATCCTAAAAACCTGTCGGTAGCACTTTAAGCTAAATGCCACTTCAGGTGTAAAAGTCACTGGTATAATATCTGTCCTTTTTAGACAGAATAAAACGTGGTGAAGACACAGCGACATGTAGCTGTAGGTCAGAGTTTTATCTAAACTGTGACCTACAACTTGAGCTTTTATTGTGCTGTTTTTAGTTGTGTTTAAAGTGAGCTTCACTGTCAGAATGTTTGACTCTTAAAGTACTTCACCGCAGCTCATTGTTTCAGGCGCGGCGAGGACATAAATTCAATTAAAAGGTGTCATACTCGTCGAGCTGCATTTTATAAACCCGTCTCTGTGTCTTAAGAAACAAATATTAAATGTGACAACAAAGATTATGTAAAGATGATTGACAGATGGACTAGAATTAAAACACAAAGCCATTTTATATTTGTAACAGTTTAATAATACCTTGACTTTTTATTCATAATACATTAATGGTATAAAACCATGAGAGCGTAAACTTAAAGTAAAGGTAGTGTTTGATACTTCAGGGACACAAAAACATGTGAAACACAAATGGATTGAACAGAGGTGAAAAGCTTGTCTTCACGGAGAAGCTTGGAATGTTTCACCGTATGGCATTAAACTTCTTCATCTCCATGGAGACAATAAAAGCAACACGGTGCATTTTTAAGAAAACAACTGCGTATAACTCACAGACCGTATAAAAACACTGACATCCGGAGTGTGACGTCATAGTGTTTGGCTCCAGCTAAATGAAGTCCATTGCGGCTAGCAGTTATAGCGGCTAAAGTGGAGCTAGCAGTTACAGCGACTAAAGTGGAGCCAGACTCCATATTTAAATCCGAGTGCGTATCGTGGCGACCACACGGACTAATCAGGAGCGCGGTTGCTAATGGTATCCGCCCCTCGGCGAGAGGAGACTGCGGCAACCATAGACAGCAACGTGCGTCGCTAGCTGTCAATCAAACCTGTTGCTAACACGAGCGAAAACGGCCCCTGGAAAAGGAAGCACCTGATTGGTCAGTTATTATTGTAATAACTTGATTTATGAACATCCTAACGAAAAAAAAAAACACCCGATTCATGTAGAGTGAGTCAAAACAGACATTTTAGTTCCAGATGTGAGTTTGACAGAAACAGTTACAGAGTAAAGGCTCCAGTGTCACAATAGAAAGTGAATGGCAGCTCGGCTTCATGGAGCCAGGAGCCTCCAGAGCTGCTTCCTATTTGGAACGCGGCGGCTAGCATGCTAACGCGGTCCACTGTTATGTACAGTCTATTACAAAGCCAATCATGGCTAACAGTTACAGTGGCTAAACTGGTGCTAACAGTTATAGTGGCTTGCAGTGGAGTGTGAAAGAAAAATGTCATTTGATGTATTGTATTTACACGTGACCATTTGTCAGCAGTATCTGTATTGAGTTGTCTGCATCCAACCCTGGAAGCTACAAGTGTCAAGAGGGGCACCCGAGGTCTTTGTTTCTCTGTTCCCTCATAGGCCAGCTAGACAAAAGCTTCCATTTGGTCTCTCCAATCCGGGAAGCACCATTTACATTCTCGTTTAACCACCTGGACCCCCCTATGGTTAACCAGTCTCCTCACTCAGAGAGACACCACCAGAGACATTCTAATTTGATCACCCAGATCAATGTAACCATTTTAATGTGTATTGTAATGTATCCCCCTACCCTGTGACTGCCTGACAAACCGGTTTTTCAGTGGCCCTCATGGGCCGTCCAACTGTAACTCTATATATTGCTGTGTTCCTTATTGTTGGGCTCGCGTCGTTGCTCCGTTGGTCACCCGTGTAGTTGAGACAGAACAAACATCTGTCTGGGAACAGTTATTCTTCGATGCATCTTAGAATAAAGAATCCACATTTTTGAGAGAGACAGTGCTCCTTCTTCTTGGACTTATTACTTAAATTTCCACAACAGGAGCTAGCAGTTATAGCGGCTAAAGAGCTAGCAGCTATAGCGGCTAAAGTGGAGCTAGCAGTTGTAGCGGCTAAAGTGGAGTGTGGTTTCTGAAGATGTTGGTCGGTGTGTCAATCAGTAGAAGAAGACTCGTGGACGCTTCTGAATATTGAAGGAAGTTTATTACAGACAGCAGCATCACACACAGACAGTCGACGTTCGTCTGGGACGTCCCACTGTGGACAAATCCAGGACCTTCCAGACTCTAGTGTAACACAGCTTTATATCTGGTAGAACAACTGCTCCTTCAAAGGAGACAACACCCCTTTTCAGATAAGAAAAACCCACTCTCAAATGTTTCTTTATTGACCTTCAGAAAAAATCCCAAACTTACAGACTCTTAGTTTATGGTCAACGTCCTAATTTGGACTTGTAATTACCCTTGTCCCCTTTAGGCCCCACCCAGAGGCAACTGAATAAACACTTATCTCTACAAGTACCTCTCACAGCAGATACTTCAGGAGCTAGCAGTTCATAGTGGCTAAACTGGTGCTAACAGTTATAGTGGCTAAAGTAGAGCTAGCAGTTCATAGTGGCTAAAGTGGCGCTAGCAGCTGTAGCAGCTAAAGTGCAGCTAGCAGTTATAGCGACTAAAGTGGAGCTAACAGTTATAGCGAGTAAAGTGGAGCTAGCAGTCACAATGGCTAAAGTTGAGCTAGCAGTTAATAGCGGCTAAAGTGGACCTAGAAATTAATAGCGGCTAAAGTGAAGCTAGCAGTTATAGCGGCTAAAGCGGAGCTAGACTCCATAGTTGTAAATCCGAGTGCTCGTATCGTGTCAACCACACGGACCAATCAGGAGCGAGGTTGTTAACAGTTCCCGTGTGTGGCAGTAGCTGTCAATCAAACCTGTTGCTAACACCAGCGAAAACCAACCCCTGGAAAAGGAAGCTCCTGATTGGTCAGTTTTTATTGTAAGGACTCGATTTGTGAAGAACAGAACTTGAATCAAACCCAGGATCATGTGGAGAGCGTCAGATGCACATTTTAGTTCCAGATGTGAGTTTGACAGAAGCCGTTACAGAGAAAAGACACCGATGTCACAGAAACAGAACGAAGCTTGACTGAAGGAGGAACAGACTCCAGGGGCACTTCCTGTTTGGAACGCGGCGGCAGCAGCTCTGGACGTCCAGGGATTTTTATACGGTCTACGGTATAACTAGAGGTCAGTAAAAGTAGAGTGCAAATCATTAATAACAAACAAAAACGTCTTGTATTCTATATTAATGTGACTTCTTGCCCCACACCTGTATTAGATATTATTGTCTGAAAGAATGTTGTGACGTCGCCTGAAACCCAGTAATACTTCATTCACTGTAATGACTTTATCCCACAGAAAGTATTTGACAAAGTAGAACAGTGAGTATGAGACTAAAGCACGACGACAGCTCGAGGCTAAACTGTCGACTCGAGGCAGAACCCGAGGAAGTACTGGTGGTTATTGGTCCTTCTGTAGCTCCTGGAGATGTAGGAGTCGAAGGTGGTGCAGTAGTTGTTGTAGTAGTTGGTGGTGCAGTAGTTGTAGTAGTTGTTGGTGGTGCAGTAGTTGTAGTAGTTGGTGGTGCAGTAGTTGTTGTAGTAGTTGGTGGTGCAGTAGTTGTTGTAGTTGGTGGTGCAGTAGTTGTAGTAGTTGGTGGTGCAGTAGTTGTTGTAGTTGGTGGTGCAGTAGTTGTTGTAGTAGTTGGTGGTGCAGTATTTGTTGTAGTAGTTGGTGGTGCAGTAGTTGTTGTGGTAGTTGGTGGTGCAGTAGTTGTTGTGGTAGTTGGTGCAGAAGTTGTAGTAGTAGTTGGTGGTGCAGTAGTTGTAGTTGGTGGTGCAGTAGTTGTAGTTGGTGGTGCAGTAGTTGTTGTAGTTGGTGGTGCAGTAGTTGTAGTAGTTGGTGGTGCAGTAGTTGTAGTAGTTGGTGGTGCAGTAGTTGTAGTAGTTGGTGGTGCAGTAGTTGTTGTTGTAGTTGGTGGTGCAGTAGTTGTTGTAGTAATGGGTGGTGCAATATTTGCAGGTGGATCAGTAGTATTTGTAGCAGTAGTACTCGTCGGTGGTGCAGTAGTTGTCGTAGTAGTAGGTGGAGCAGTAGTAGTTGTAGTAGTAGGTGGTGCAGTAGTAGTTGTAGTAGTAGGTGGAGCAGTAGTAGTTGTAGTTGGCGGTGTTGTAGTTGTAGTAGTAGGTGGTGCAGTAGTAGTTGTAGTACTCGTAGGTGGAGCAGTAGTAGTTGTAGCTCCACAGTTGTAGCCCAGGTCTCCAGGGCTGGTGAAGGACACAAACCCCGGCAGGTTCTGAGAGTCTGGACCCACAAAGCCCTGGATCCAGTCCTGGAAGTGCAACACCTCGGTGTAGATGGCAGGTTTGTTTGGTCTGGCACATGTTACGGGAGAAATGCAGTTGTGGATTTCTAAAACAAGTTAAACAATAAAAATGCAGAGAGAATGAGTCTGATCAATGAGTTGTTTATTCACTGGTACCAGAGTGAATAACGTCTGTCCCTTTACAGAGTAATCTCTCCCTGCACGACGCATACAACACATTCAGAGTATAAGCGCTTTATACTCAGAGATAACACATCATGAAGACACAATATCCAATTATCACATAGTGGTCAAAACACAAACACATTACATCAAGACAAGGAGGAAGATTAACTTATGACATAGATGACATTTATCTAAATAGGTGACCTGTGTCAAATGGGCTCCGGCCAGGCGGAACAAACACCAGATACGACTAAGTTAAAGTTAAAGTTAACCTTAGCAATGTAGAATGAGTGAAACCCCAATTTCGGCTATTACACACATCCGGTGGTCGCACTCACGATTCCCGTCTGGACCCAAACACCGTTCTGCTTCACCACCAGGGGGCCCCCCGTGTCGCCCTGTGAGAGAGAGGGACGTGACCTGTGACCTCTGCTGTGGGTAAGTGCAAATGCTACAGAGACTTTTTCTCTCTTTTGACCCTGTTCTAACAATGTTCCAGCATCAAAAACACACCTGGAGTCACATTTAGCTTCATTCACGTTAGTTTGACGAATCCTCTCCCTCCGACCGTCACAAACACTTCCTGCTCAACTCTCTCGATCTGGGATGTTTTGTACGATTTCATGCGTCATTTATCCAAGAATCGTCAGCTCTTCGAAGTTCTTAAATCATCACCAGACTCTGAGCATCTGAGAATTAATAGCATTTAGAGGTAGCTTAAGTCCCTTAAGTAATAACAGAACTAAGCGCTGTGCAGCCAGTAGATGGCGCCTAAACTCAGCGAGTTCCAGGGAAAACGGCATTGAAACAGAGGTCAATTTAGTTCATAATAAACTTTTAATTATTCTAAAATATGAGATAACTGAAGGCACTCATGAGCATGTTTAAAGGCTAATAACAACACAAAACAAGAATAATAATATTTTTCCTTTAACTCAGATGCTTGAAAGTGAATTAATTTGAATTTATAATAAATGAATAGGCTAGCTCAGTGTTAGCTTCACTATTTCCTGTGTAATCTATCACTGAGGGTTTTTGAAGATTTGTGCTAAAATTAACAAATATTTTAATAAAACTTGTGTAATTTTAAGTCTTAAGAATATTAAAGTAAAAGCCCATCTTAAAACAGGTCTAATCTACAGTCTTTACGTAAGAGTTTCATTGGTTTATTTTGTTTAATTTGTACCTTTTTTTACAAGTTAGCATTAGCTGTTAGCCAAAAGTGAGCTAGCCTTTGCGCCATTTTTTTTTTGCTAGAAAAGGTATTTTAATTGCCTAAAAAACAGCATTCTTATTATAACACTGCACAGATCTGACGTGTAACCATGTTCGTCTCCATGGAGATAATATGTTTAAAGCCATAGTGGGGAACATCCTTGAAAAAAGTAACATCTAAAGAGACCAGCAGGTGGAGCGCCCTCAACCAGAAAAGACAGTTCACCTTCAAAGAGCGCGTGTTGAATTCTAATCTTTTTACTGTTACGGCTCGTGTTTTCTTTTGAAGCACTGGATTGAACCCCGTGAGGTGCTCACAGTGAGGTGCTCACAGTGAGGTGCTCGCGGTGAGGTGCTCACAGTGAGGTGGTGCACTCACGTCACAGATGCTCTTGCCTCCCTCTTTGTAGCCGGCGCAGATGGTGTCAGCTGGGACCGGGAAACTGTGGAGCGACGAGCACTCGGCATAAAGCTAACGCGTTTCGGCATAAAGCCTTCTTCAGAGCGCTCTGAAGAAGGCTTTATGCCGAAACGCGTTAGCGTTTATCTTTTTGTTGTAGCCTAAAATATCAATTAAAAAAGACATGTGAGTATCTTTGTCCTGATAATTTTTTATACAAAGTTATGATGTGCAACCCTTAAAACATCTCAAAATTGTTTTTATTTTTTGGGTTCAGCACTCAAGTTTTGAGGACGCGCAACTTTCACCATTTGACAAAGACAATTAACATCGTTAGCATTCCACGCATACCTTCTTCCAATCCATAAAGTACGATGACGGAGCGACATCGGTGCTCAATATAAAATCAGATGGCAGTATAACAGTGCAGTAATGATAAATTAGGATAAAATAACAGAAAGACACTTAAAACAGAGGATTACACATGATGACTTACCTCTTCCCAACACGGGGTTTACAAAAGGGAAGAGGAAGTCGCGACCCTCGTATTTCTACAGGTGCACCCGGGGGACACACGAAGAAGAAATAAAACAAAAATACAGAAGAAGAGCTGGAGGACCAAAGCAGCACAGCAAAACAAAAGCCAGATATGTACGGTAACAAATAAAAATAACAATTTTGTGTAATTATACTATAATTATGAACATGTTACACACACAAACTGTACAATCTGGACTCAACACATTTAGACCAAACACAAGGATTTAAGATCGGATTCTAAAACTCATTTATTGAAGTTTTAAGTCAAAGAATTGAGGCAGAATTTGAAATTTTAGGACAATTTTCAGTCAGATCTAGTTTACTTAAAACTACATAATAAATCCAAATCCTCTCTGTACATTTTTATAACTAACATGTTACGAAATGAACCAAGAAATTTAAACCTGGTTCTGTCCATTTTTCAGATTTAAATGTCCCAAATATGTGGATTTTTGGCCATTTCTTCCTAACAAAATGCCTTATTTCTACATGAAAACATGACATGATGAAAAACTTGTAATACTTTTTTTTTGTTACATTTATGTGACTAAACTACAGCAGAAGTTTCAAATTATTATCTTTAGTTTTTACTTTTTTCCTGTTCCCCTGCAGAGATAGAAATGGTCCAGCTGCAGTTCCGTCAAACGCCTTGCAGGTGGCAGCGTTTCCCACACTTCTCCGGCTCTTGTGGCGTTCAGAGAGGATTTCAAACATAAATAAAAGTTCCTTCCTCAAACACAGAACAAACTCCGGTCTCCGATCACATTTCTGACTCACAAACTCGGATTTATGAGTCTCCGAGCGGAAAACCTGGATCCAGCCGGGGTTTTTACGTCCGAGTGATTCATTCTTCCACTTTTGGCTTTGAGCGGCGACAGTTTAGAAGTTATTGAGGTCAAAAAAGAGAAATAAAAGGCCGGGTTTTACATACAATTTAAAAATACGACCTGAAAACGTTGAGCTGCAGCAGCGTTTGCACAAAAGCTGCAGGAACTCTGAGGATTTTATTGGAAAAAGGCTTTTATTTTGAGCCGTTTTTATAAATTTGAGTTTTGACTTTGTGTTTCCTGACCACGAGTGAAGAAGGAGTTTGAATAAAGGAAAAACTGAATAATATTTGAGGTTTTAAAAATGTAAATATTAACACCGTTTTGTGTAAGACGTGTGTAAATTAGACAGAATTTAAAAATAGATTCATTTGGAAAACTTTGGACAAAATGAGACGCACAAATTGGATTAAATATGCCTTGTTTTTATTTTTATTTTTACATTTTTTATCATTTGTTTATCTTTTTTTTTTACATGACGTGCTGTCTCTGGTCTTCTGTTACACTTTTTTTTATGTTTTATTAATTTAGAAAAAAAGTGAAAATGAAAAAAAGTAAAAGATAAAATAATAAATAAAACATAAAAAATAAAATAAATAATAAAACAAAAACAATAAAAATAATACAATGAAAGATGAATAAAAATAAAAATGAATAAAATAAAATAATAACAACAATGTTTTGGACAATGTTTGACATCAATTCAATTAAAACAAAGAAATCTAATACTGTAATTAACTTAATAACAAAATAAGGCGCATATTTTGGACTAAATATATATATTTTATTGTCTTTTGTTGCCCTTTTTATTTATTTTTAAATTATATTTAAAGTGCTGTGTCTGAAGTTGTTTTAATGTTCTTTTTTTTGTCTAATACATTTTGAAAAATAAAACTAAATCAAATTTTAAAAACAAATAAAATCGAATCTAATTTAAAGACAATTTACTGTTAATGGTATCTAAAGTTTATTTACAGTATCACAGCTTTATTTACGTTTGATCTATCTATTAATTTTATTGTTTTATGTTAATTTAGTGTTTCTTATTAATAGATTATACAATAATACAAATATTATTATTACTTACCATTTATTTAAGATATTTTTGTTTCAAATCCCACAACTTTCCATCCCACAATGCATTGCCAATAACAGTAAACGGTCATTTTGTCAGTTTGAAACTTTTTTTTTTGAAACAGTTAAATTGTAAAAATGTGTTTTTTAACTGAAAATTCTTAGTGTGACATTTCCAGTAAATGGAGTGAACAACAGGCCCACGCTCTTCATCTTTATCCTCCTCCTCCTTCTCCTCCTTCTACTACTCCTTCTTATTCTTCTTCTCCTCCTCCTCCTCTTCCTCCTTCCCCTCTTCTTTCTTCTTCCTACTTCTCCTTCTTTTTCTCCTCCCCCCCCTTCCTCCTTCTTCTTTCTCTTCTCCTCCTCCTCTTCCTCCTCCCCCTCTTCCTTCTTCTCTTTCTTCATCCTCATTCTCCTCCTCTTCCTTCTCTCTTCTTCTTCCTCCTCCTCCTCTTCTTTCTTCTTCCTACTTCTTTTTCTCCTCCTCCTCTTCCTTCTCCTTTCTTCTTCCTCCTACCTCTCTTCCTTCTCCTCCTCCCTCTCTTCCTTCTTCTTCTCCTCCTCCCCCTCTTCCTTCTTCTTCTCTCCCTTCTCATCCTCCTCCTCACCCTCTTCCTCCTTCTTCTCTTGTTCTTCCCCCTCCTCCTCCCCCTCTTTCTTCTCCTTCTCCTCCTCTCTCTCCTCTTCCTTCTTCTCCCTTTCTTCTCCTCCTCCTCCTCCCTTTCTTCCTCCTCTTCCTCCTCCCCCTCTTCCTTCTTCTCTTTCTTCATCCTCATTCTCCTCCTCTTCCTTCTCTCTTCTTCTTCCTCCTCCTCCTCTTCTTTCTTCTTCCTACTTCTTTTTCTCCTCCTCCTCTTCCTTCTCCTTTCTTCTTCCTCTTCCTTCTCCTCCTCCCTCTCTTCCTTCTTCTTCTCCTCCTCCCCCTCTTCCTTCTTCTCCTCTCCCTTCTCATCCTCCTCCTCACCCTCTTCCTCCTTCTTCTCTTGTTCTTCCCCCTCCTCCTCCCCCTCTTCCTTCTTCTCTCTTTCTTCTCCTTCTCCTCCTCCTTCTCTTCCTTCTTCTTCTCCTCTCCCTTCTCCTCCTCCTCCCCCTCTTCCTTCTCCTTCTTCTCCTCCTCCCCCTCTTCCTTCTCCTCCTCCCCCTCCTCCTCCCCCTCTTCCTTCTTCGCTTTCTTCTTCTCCTTTCTTCTTCCTTCTCCTCCTCCCCCTCTTCCTTCTTCCTCCTCCCGCTCTTCCTTCTCCTCCTCCCTCTCTTCCTTCTTCTCCTCCTCCTCACCTCTTCCTCCTTTTTCTCTTGTTCTTTCCCCTCCTCCTCCCCCTCTTCCTTCTTCTCCCTTTCTTCTCCTTCTCCTCCTCTCTCTCCTCTTCCTTCTTCTCCCTTTCTTCTCCTCCTCCCTCCTCCTCCTCCCTCTTCCTTCTTCTCCCTTTCTTCTCCTCCTCCCCTCCTCCTCCCCTCTTCCTTTCTTCTTTCTCCCTTTCTTCTCCTCCTCCCCTCCTCCTCCTCCCCTCTTCTCCTTCTTTTTCTCTTGGGCTTTTCTCTCCTTTCTCCTCTCCTCCCTCCCCTCTTTCCTTTCTTCTCTCCCCTTTCTTCTCCTTCTCCTCCTCCTCCCCCTCTTCCTTCTTCTCCCTTTCTTCTCCTCCTCCCCCTCCTCCTCCCCCTCTTCCTTCTTCTCCCTTTCTTCTCCTTCTCCTCCTCTCTCTCCTCTTCCTTCTTCTCCTTCTCCTCCTCCCCCTCTTCCTTCTTCTCCCTTTCTTCTCCTCCTCCCCTCCTCCTCCCCCTCTTCCTTCTTCTCCCTTTCTTCTCCTCCTCCCCTCCTCCTCCCCCTCTTCCTTCTTCTCCCTTTCTTCTCCTTCTCCTCCTCTCTCTCCTCCTCCTTCTCTTCCTTCTCCTCCTCCCTCTCTTCCTCCTCCTCCTCCTCCTCCTCCTCCCTCTATGTGTGGTTTTATCTGCTCTCTGTGTTCTATCTCTTTCTTTCTTCCTATGGAGATCATTAAAACAGGACCTCTTCACATTAAAGGGGCAGGGGTCGTAGCTGAGACCATGACACAGAAACATATCGATGTGACACACAGTAGTGAGGATAATGCGGCCGGTGGGAGCAGGGTTTGGTCAGGGCCTGTACTCATGAGCCGTGGGTCCAGTGTGAGTGCAGGAGGGGCAGTCCTGCTGTCTGAGCGGGTTGGACTGGGCAGTGCCACTCACCTGGAGGAGATAAATGTCTATGCCAGGGGTGTTCAAACCTTTCCCATCGAGGGCCACATATTGAAATGTAGACCAAGAGGAGGGCCACAAATCAATCGTGAAACGTTCAAAAAAGCTGCATTTATCTGATGTTTTAAGCTCCACCACATCTACATTCAGTCTCAGTGCCTTAATATCAGGTCTGTGCTGCACCAAAATGTTAGTTATTTAGGTTGGAATTGTAGAAAATCTGAAATGTGCTGTAAATAGTACTTATCAGGACAAATCAAATCAAATCCATTTATTTTTATAATGCCCAAAATCACAACAACAGTTGCCTCGATGGGCCACAGGTAAAAGCAGTTCAGATAACTGTCCCAGAATGCCCCTGTCCTTTGACCCTCCTTCGCGGCGAGGAAAAACTACAAAAAACCCCATGGGAAAAAGTAGAAACCTCGGGGAGAACCACAGTGAAGGAGAGATCCTACTCCCACGGACGGACAGGCTGCAGATTAACTAGGACTGACATCCACTTGGACTGTGGAGCCAGAACCACTCAAGAGGGAGGTGGACAGTGTGGGCCAGTTCACCAGGAAGCCTAATGGCCAAGAAAAATTGGTCTGAGGGCCGCATTTGGCCCCCGGGCCTGAGTTTGGACATGCCTGGTCTATGCCCATGACTGCCCTATAAGTGGAACCCTGTTGGTGCATATATTGAGCCGGCAGCAGTAGTGACTCTGTGATAATAGTGGCTGTGGACTGGAACAGTACGACAGACGGCCAGGACAGGACCACTGTAGAGCCGCATCCGAGTGCAGCCGCCACGTGGGCCAGTGCTCTGAGGGAGAACCATCCTGTGGACACGTGGAGGCACGACAGGACTCAAGGGTCCGTGTCAGTGCAGGCAGTGAGTGCAGCCCGTCTGGACAGAATCTACATCAACACAAAGGAATCGTGTTAAAAGTGCTGGAATCATCCCCACTGGGTGTACACTGGACTACTCTCTGCCGGGGCGCACATCGTGTGGCCCCGACTGACGCTTCAACTTAAAGTGCGTATGACAGGTTTTTATGATTTTCTCATTTTGATTTTATTTGGTTTATTAATACCTATTGTACATAAAAAATATTGTTTTACACCAATCAAGTCATGGTTTGTGAAGAAAAGTTGAAAAATTGGTTTAAATTTATAGGAAGTGACAAACTGATGACATCACACTGGGGAGACTCATTCCATCCAAAGTTTATGCATAATTTACCCAAAATAAACAAAGTATTTTACCTTTAAAACATTAATTCAACAAAATAACAATGTTCACATATATCACAAAAAAATCTCCGACATTAGCTGAGTTTTAGCCCAGGGTGCAAAGTAATTTCCTAGTGTGATGTCATCATTTACACCCAGGAAGTGATATGACAAAACTAAAAAAATTGCAAAAAATGATAAAATATATAATTATTTTTAGCAAAACTTTAAATATATTTATCTTACCTGTATTTTAGGTACATGAGTGGTCCAACCTGTCATAGGCCCTTTAAGACTGTTGCAGGAGAGAGACTTTATCCAGGCTTTGAGGAGTTCTGGGAGCAGTGGAGACTGAGGAAGGCCGATTTTATAGATGTTGTTACGGCGTTTGGCCAGGGCCCGCCTCGCCTCGCTCCTCCATTTGTTTCACCCCTGTGCCTTATCGTCCCGTGCCCTGATTGGAGGATCCGGCTCCTGCTGGTTGGGTTGGTCCCCGGGTGGTGCCTGGCTCTACACGTCCGCCAATCATCTTCTTCCACCTGTCTTACTCCACCCACCTGCTGGTCGGGGCGACTCGGACACTTTTGTTGGGCTCGCCACAGCCCTCAATGTGTTGTACTTCTGTGTGTTTTGGTGCCTGTGTGTGTTTGGCTAAATGTAACCTCTAATGTGTGAGCTGCTCTTGTTTTTTTGCTTGTGCCCTAATTTCTGTTCCTGTAGGGTTTTTTGTTGTTGTTGTAAACGTTATTATTATTTACCTGCCTTTATTTTAATTAAAGGTCCCATATCCTGCTCTTTCCCCTTCACACAGTCTATTCTAAGGGCTTTGTTGATACATTTTCTCGTTGTGTAATATCCATAACATAACAGTTTACAAAAAACACCCATTTCTTGGACTGGCCCCCCTCCTGCAAAAGCAAACGGCTCACTCTGAGATCTGACCCCCCCGAACAGAGAGCAGGCTGCCTCCTCCGCCCAACCCGTGCCTCCCCTGTAGTGGAGATGGTGCATGTGCCGTGTGCTCCGGTAAACAGCGATACACAAACACTGAATAAACCTTTTCTGGTCCTGACGGTGCGTCGTGCTGAGTCCTACGTCCTGGATCTGACCTGGAGTTTGACGTGCTCCAGGGCCTCAACCACGGACGTGCCGTTTGGTAAATAACAAGCTAAC
Organism: Rhinogobius similis; assembly: GCA_019453435.1. Classification (NCBI taxonomy): domain Eukaryota; kingdom Metazoa; phylum Chordata; class Actinopteri; order Gobiiformes; family Gobiidae; genus Rhinogobius; species Rhinogobius similis. The sequence continues at coordinate 28,485,637 of CM033640.1, forward strand.
TCTTCTATCTGTCGTATCCATCGTGTAATTACTGTGTAGCATTAGCATTAGCTGTGTTTATTCTTCCTGGAGGCGTGGCTTAAACACCGCGTCATCTTAGTGAGGAGCCCCCGTCTGCTGCTCAGAGGGGGACGGAAAAGACAGTTCTCTAGTGAAAACATGAGGAAATCAATCAAAAAACCACTTTGGGCACAACATACGAGGCCCAAATAGCACTGGAGGAAGGTTAGAACCTCTGAAAAGTCCATTTGGCATGTTATGGGACCTTTAAGTTCGCTAAAGCTATTTCCTGTCTCCGGTTCACCACGAGGCAGAAGTTGAAGTCGGACAGCACTCATTAAAGAAGTAATTAACGAAGTAAATTGAAGGTTTCAGTTCAGCGGTTTGGTCAAAGTGCTCTGTGTATGTTTGTTGTGTATATTTTATGTGAACGTTTATGTAATTTGAGTCAAGCTAACGTTGTATTTTATTTGTTTGCTAGTTAGAAGTTTTAAAATGAAAAGACTACAGCAAAAGACTACATCAGTTAAAAAGAACTCTGGTGTCTCTGGTGTTTGTGGACAAGGCGGCACAGTGATGTTTTAGCGAGAGACTTTTCCCTCGTTCGTAATTAGACTTAACGGAGTTCTCGAAGTGCGTTCACGACAAAAGTGCGGATCTGCGGCAAAAGTGGGCGGGACCAAATTATGTGAATAGGTCCTTTAATACAGTGGTTCTCAAACTTTTTCAGTCTCGACCCCCAAAATAACAATAGTGCACATTCACGACCCCCAAACACAAAAGATAGGTGACACACATAGTGATAAATTAGCCTTAAATCTAATGTTTGATTTTATTTATAGAAAATAGACCTAGAAAAACGACTTTAATCGGCCGACAAATAGGAATCTACATTTACCACTGCATTTGAAGGTGTCAAGCCTTGTTTAACACTATTGTATCAGTTTTTCCCATCATCTGGGGACCCCCGGAAATCATTTTGCGACCCCCATTGGGATCCCGACCCCTAGTTTAAGAACCACTGCTTAAATACAAGTATGTGCCACAGAATTAGAATATCGAGAAAAAGTCAGTTTATTTCAATTATTTCTTTCCAAAAGTGAAACTTGTATGTTATATTAGTTCACAACACACAAAGTGAAATATGTCAAGCCTTTATTTGTTTCAATATTAATGATCGTGGCTTAAAGACAGAAAAAACCCAAATCCGGTATTTCACAAAATTAGAATATTTCATGTAATCAATAAAAAAAAGTATTTTAAACAAATGTTCGCCTTCTGAAAAATGTGTAAATACTGTATTATGTCTCTGTACTAATTACAGCATCAAGGGGGCGTGGCCTGGAGGCAATGAGCATGTATAAGTATGTATAAGTAAGTATAAGTATGTATAAGAGGACTTTCTGTAATAATGTTCTTGTTTTTATCATTGTTTGCATCGTTTTATTCTTGTTTTGTGCAGCACTTTGGACATAAATGTGCTGCATAAACAAACGTGACCCTTGACCTTGGCCCCAAAACGGCCCACGGCGTAAAACCTGCAGCTGTTCGAGTCCCGAGGGCCAGACTCGAACGTCCCGCCGAGGCCACGCACCGAGCGCGCCCGTCCCGCCGGCGGCGCCTCAATACATCATCTCGGGCCGATCGCTCAGGGAGGAACGCGGAATGGGAAAAAGATGTGGGCCACGGGCGCGGGACGATCCTCCGGGGGGCGCCGCATAACGCCGCAGGAATGTCTGGTGAAGTCCGTCGCGTTTGTGAGCGATGACAAACGCGCGGACGCAGACGGGACTTTGGGGGCGGAGCCGGAGGCGCGGGCGGGACGGGGCAGCTGCGGGGCGGGTCAGAGGTCACGGCGGGAACATCTGGAGCGTGGTGTGTGTCAGGTGTTGGACGAGCAGAGCCTCAGAGGAGCGCGGACGAGAGAGGAAATCTGCTTTTGTGGTCAGTTTGCTCTCTCAGCATGAAACTTTAACCTGGAAACGACAACAAACGTGTCCAATCTGCTCCTGATGTTTGATTCTTCCATCGAATCCACTCCGTCCATAGATTTCTCTGACATTGTTTTCTTCAAATGCATTTTTGTCCCTCGAGACATAAAGATCAGCCTAAAGTAGATCCACACAAACTGTACAATCTGGACTCAACAAGATTCTGACACAACGGACACAAGGATTTGACTAAAAGTGACAAAAAACACGACTAAAACATCAAAATTGTGACTAAAATCAACAAAGACGCAACTAAAAGTGACAAAAACGCGACTGAAATGACAAAAACATGACTGGACTAAAGCAAAACCATTTTCAATCGTTTTCTGTTCACTTTTCTCTCACATCTGGACTTTCATGTGGAACGACAAATCTGTCCAATCTGCTCCTGATGTTTGATTCTTCCATTGAATCCACTTCATCCATAGATTTCTCTGACATTGTTTTCTTCAAATGCATTTTTGTCCCTCGAGACATAAAGATCAGCCTAAAGTAGATCCACACAAACTGTACAATCTGGACTGAATGAAATTCTGACACAACGGACAGAAGGATTTCATCAAAACGGACAAAAATGGAACTAAAAGCCACAAAAATGCAACTAAAAGCGACATAAACGCGACTAAAAACGGCAAAAATGTGACTAACAGTGAACTGAAAGCGTGTTTGTTGCGTTAAACAAAAGATGTGACTAAACGTGGCTAAATACAACAAAAATGTGACTAAAAGCGACAAAAAATGACCAAAAGCGACAAAAAACAACTATAACATGACTGAAGTGACAAAAACACAACTTAAAGCGACTAAATTGACTTAAAGCGACAAAATACAACTAAAACATGACTGAAAGTGACAAAAACACGACTAAATGTGACTAAATGAGACAAAAATCTGACTCAAAGTGACAAAAAGCGACAAAAACAACTTAAAGCGACAAACTGTACTAAAAGCAACACATTTGTGACTAAAAGTGACATAAAAAAACGACAAAAACGTGACTAAAAGTGACAAAAATGCAACTGAAAGCGCGTTTATGTTGCGTTAAACAAAAGACAAAATCAACTAAAAGCGACAAAATCGACTAAAAGCAACACAAACACAGCTAAAAACGACCAAATGACTAAAATGTGAATAAAGTGACAAAAACAAAACAAACAAAAGACAAAAACACAACTCTGTGTAAGTACACGTGGCTAAATGTGACAAAAATGCGACTAAAAAAGCGACAAAAAATGACCAAAAGTGACAAAAACAACTTAAATGTGACTGAAAGTGACAAAAACACAACTTAAAGCGACTAAATACTACTAAAACATGACTGAGAGTGACAAAAAAGACAAAAACACGACTAAATGTCACTAAAGGAGACAAAAATCTGACTCAAAGTGACAAAAAGCGTCAAAAACAACCTAAAGCGACAAACTGCACTAAAAGCAACGCATCTGTGACTAAAAGTGACATAAAAAACGGCAAAAACGTGACTAAAAGTGACAAAAATGCAACTGAAAGCGCGTTTATGTCGCGTTAAACAAAAGACAAAATCAACTAAAAGCAACAAAATCGACTAAAAGCAACACAAACGCAGCTAAAAAACGACCAAATGACTAAAATGTGAATGAAAGTGACAAAAACAAAAGACAAAAACACAACTCTGTGTAAGTACACGTGGCGAAATGTAACAAAAATGCGACTAAAAAAGCGACAAAAAATGACCAAAAGTGACAAAAACACAACTTAAAGTGACTAAATACTACTAAAACATGACTGAGAGTGACAAAAAAAAGACAAAAACACGGCTAAATGTGACTAAAGGAGACAAAAATCTGACTCAAAGTGACAAAAAAGCGACAAAAACCACTTAAAGCAACAAACTGCACTAAAAGAAACACATCTGTGACTAAAAGTGACATAAAAAAACGGCAAAAACGTGACTAAAAGTGACAAAAATGCAACTGAAAGCGCGTTTATGTCGCGTTAAACAAAAGACAAAAACACAACTTAATGTGACTAAACGTGGCTAACTGCGACAAAAATGCGACTAAAAAAGCGACAAAAAATGACCAAAAGCGACAAAAAACAACTATAACGTGAGTGAAAGAGATAAAAACACAACTTAAAGCGACAAAATCGACTAAAAGCAACACAAACGCAGCTAAAAACGACCAAATGACTAAAATGTGAATGAAAGTGACAAAAACAAAACAAACAAAAGACAAAGACACAACTCTATGCGAGTACACGTGGCTAAATGTGACAAAAATGTGACCAAAAGCGACAAAAAATGACCAAAAGCGACAAGTAAAACGTGACAGAAAGTGACAAAAACACAACTTAAAGCGACTAAATTGACTTAAAACAACAAAATACAACTAAAACATGACTGAAAGTGACAAAAAAAGACAAAAACACACTGTGACTAAATGAGACAAAAATCTGACTAAAGCGACAAACTGCACTAAAAGCAACACATCTGTGACTAAAAGTGACATAAAAAAACCGGCAAAAACGTGACTAAAAGTGACAAAAATGCAACTGAAAGCGCGTTTATGTCGCGTTAAACAAAAGACAAAAACACAACTTAATGTGACTAAACGTGGCTAACTGCGACAAAAATGCGACAAAAAAAGCGACAAAAAATTACCAAAAGTGACAAAAACAACTTAAATGTGACAGAAAGTGACAAAAACACAACTTAAAGTGACTAAATTGACTTAAAGCGACTAAATACTACTAAAACATGACTGAAGTGACAAAAAAAAAGAAAAAAACACGACTAAATGTGACTAAAGGAGACAAAAATCTGACTCAAAGTGACAAAAAGGGACCAAAAGCTACAAACTGCACTAAAAGCAACACATCTGCGACTAAAAGTGACATAAAAAACGGCAAAAACGTGACTAAAAGTGACAAAAATGCAACTGAAAGCGCGTTTATGTTGCGTTAAACAAAAGACAAAAACACAACTTAAAGTGACTAAATTGACTTAAAGCGACTAAATACTACTAAAACATGACTGAAGTGACAAAAAAAAAGAAAAAAACACGACTAAATGTGACTAAAGGAGACAAAAATCTGACTCAAAGTGACAAAAAGTGACAAAAACAACTTAAAGCGACAAACTGCACTAAAAGCAACACATCTGCGACTAAAAGTGACATTTGTTGTTTTTCATGTTTTTGTTGCATTTGTCACATTTTGTCACGTTTGTCGCAATTTGACTAGGCTTGTTGCTTTTTGTCACATTTTTGATGTTTTTGTTGCTTTTTGTCAAGTGTTTGTTAATTTTTTCAAATTTTTATTGCATTTTGTTATGTTTTTGTTGCTTTTTGTCACGTTTGACACGTTTTGTTGCTTTTTGTCACGTTTTTGTTGCTTTTTGTCACATTTTGTTGCATTTCGTCACGTTTTGTAACTTTGTCACATTTTTGTCGCTCTTTATCATGTTTTTGTCGCTTTTTGACACGTTTTTGTGCTCTTTATCATGTTTTTGTGCTTTTTGTCACGTTTTTGTGCTTTTTGTCACGTTTTTGTCGCTCTTTATCATGTTTTTGTGCTTTTTGTCACGTTTTTGTGCTTTTTGTCACGTTTTTGTGCTTTTTGTCACGTTTTTGTGCTTTTTGTCATCGCTCTTTATCACGTTTTTGTTGCTTTTTGTCACGTTTTTGTCACTCTTTATCATGTTTTTGTCGCTTTTTGTCACGTTTTTGTGCTTTTTGTCACGTTTTTGTGCTTTTTGTCACGTTTTTGTGCTTTTTGTCACGTTTTTGTCGGTCTTTATCATGTTTTTGTCGCTTTTTGTCACGTTTTTGTCGCTCTTTATCATGTTTTTGTCGCTTTTTGTCACGTTTTTGTCGCTCTTTATCATGTTTTTGTCGCTTTTTGTCACGTTTTTGTGCTTTTTGTCACATCTGCGACTAAAAGTGACATAAAAAAACGACAAAAACATGACTAAATGTTATGGACGTTCACATTTTTCTAGTAAGTCATTTGTCTTTTTCAGTCTTGAAAACACAGAAAATCAATCAGGCACAGCATATATTTCTAAATAACTCTGAAAACGTATAACTTTCTACAAAAGACTGATCTAAAAACTGAACTGGAAAAGTCCTCGGTGTGATTTATTTCGGATTTCATTTGGACGACCGCACGGACAATTTAAGACGTTTTTCACGATAAAACTCTGACAAACTCTGGCTTTGAAAGTCCGTCCTGAAGTGTTCTGGGAGTCAGAGTTATAAATCCCAAAGACGGTTTTAGAGGATTAAAATAAAGAAGATTGTCACTTTAATGCTCCTTCAATTTAAAGAACTGGACAGAGATCGTTCATATAAATCGTTCTGAGCACATCGTTTTATGAAGAGGTCGTTCTGGAAAACAAGAGAATGTGTTTTATAATGAAGTTGGAGCTCACACAAACGGCTGGGATTAATTAATGGGAGAAAAATTATTATTTCTATTGAAGATTGAAACTTTTTAAACACATTTGAACCAAATAAAGGTGTTAATATGGGACTTAGTCAAGAATAAAGTGTATTGTTTGTCACATTTTGTCATGTTTTTGTTGCTTTTTGTCAAGTGTTTGTTAATTTTTTCACATTTTGTTGCTTTTTATCATATTTTTTGTCACATTTTGATGGAGATAAGTCTGTTATCTAAAGTTCGGGAGCAGGACCACACCTCATCTACGCCCCTTCCGGTGACTACTCTATTTAAACTTCCCGGTCACACACACCAGTGTTCGTTATTTCGTGCCCCTCCCTCCCACCCTCTTCTGATTGTTCTGTCTTATCCTTTAGTCGGGGGGTATCGAGGCCCGGGAGCCTGCTGCCCTCATCGCTAGAAGCCCCAAAACGGCATTGATCATCTACTCTCATGCATTTTATCGTTCTTGATCGCCAATAAACTTCTGCATCCAAGCTTGAGGTTGTGGTCCTTGCTAGTGAATTGCATTTCGTCACGTTTTGTTGCTTTTTGTCACATTTTTGTCGCTCTTTATCATGTTTTTGCCGCTTTTTGTCATGTTTTTGTTGCTTTTTGTCACGTTTTTGTTGCTTTTTTTTTTACATTTTTGTTGCTTTTTGTCATATTTTTGACACATTTTGTCACGTTTTTGTTGCTTTTTGTCACGTTTGGTTGCTTTTTGTCATGTTTGGTTGCTTTTTGTCATGTTTTGTTGCTTTTTGTCACATTTTTGTCGCTCTTTATCATGTTTTTGCCGCTTTTTGTCACGTTTGTGTGCTTTTTGTCATGTTTTTGTGCTTTTTGTCACATTTTTTTCCAGTTTTTATGATATTTTGTTGCTTTTTGTCATATTTTTGTCACATTTTGTCACGTTTTGTTGCTTTATGTCACATTTTTGTATTTTTGTCACCATTGTGATGCATTTTGTTGTGATTTGTTGCTTTTTGTCATGTTTATGTTGCATTTAGTCACATTTTTGTTGCTTTTTGAACCATTTGAACCAAATAAAGGTGTTAATATGGGACTTAGTCAAAAAGTGTATTGTTTGTCACATTTTTGACACATTTTGTCATGTTTTTGTTGCTTTTTGTCATGTTTTTGTTGCTTTTTGTCATGTTTTTGTTGCTTTTTGTCAAGTGTTTGTTAATTTTTTCAGATTTTGTTGCTTTTTATCATATTTTTGTCACATTTCATCACGTTTTGTTGCTTTTTCTCACATTTTTGTCGCTCTTTATCATGTTTTTGTTGCTTTTTTGTGCTTTTTGTCATGTTTTTGTGCTTTTTGTCACATTTTTTTCACTTTTTATGACATTTTTGTTGCTTTTTGTCATATTTTTGTCACATTTTGTTGCTTTTTGTCATATTTTTGTCATATTTTTGTCACATGCTTTTTTTTACATTTTTGTTGCTTTTTGTCAAGTGTTTGTTAATTTTTTCACATTTTGTTGCTTTTTATCATATTTTTGTCACATTTCGTCACATCACATCCCATTTTTGTCGCTCTTTATCATGTTTTTGCTGCTTTTTTGTGCTTTTTGTCACATTTTTTCCACTTTTTATGACATTTTTGTTGCTTTTGTCATATTTTTGTCACATGCTTTTTTTTTACATTTTTGTTGCTTTTTGTCAAGTGTTTGTTAATTTTTTTCACATTTTGTTGCTTTTTATAATATTTTTGTCGCATTTTGTCACATTTTTGTTGCTTTTTGTCACATTTTGTTGCATTTCATCACGCTTTTGTTGCTTTTGTCACATTTTTGTCACTCTTTATCATGTTTTTGCCGCTTTTTGTCATGTTTTTGTGCTTTTTGTCAAGTGTTTGTTAATTTTTCAGATTTTGTTGCTTTTTATCATATTTTTGTCACATTTTGTCATGTTTTTGTTGCTTTTTCTCACATTTTTGTCGCTCTTTATCATGTTTTTGTTGCTTTTTTGTGCTTTTTGTCATGTTTTTGTGCTTTTTGTCACATTTTTTTCACTTTTTATGACATTTTTGTTGCTTTTGTCATATTTTTGTCACATTTTGTTGCTTTGTCATATTTTTGTCACATGCTTTTTTTTTTTTTTACATTTTTGTTGCTTTTGTCAAGTGTTTGTTAATTTTTTTTTCACATTTTGTTGCTTTTTATCATATTTTTGTCACATTTTGTTGCATTTCGTCACGTTTTGTTGCTTTTTGTCACATTTTTTTCGCTCTTTATCATGTTTTTGCCGCTTTTGTCACGCTTTTTGTGCTTTTTGTCATGTTTTGTTGCTTTTTACGCTTTTGTTGCTTTTTGTCAAGTGTTTGTTAATTTTTTCACATTTTGTTGCTTTTTATCATATTTTTGTCACATTTCGTCACATCACATCCCATTTTTGTCGCTCTTTATCATGTTTTTGCTGCTTTTTTGTGCTTTTTGTCACATTTTTTCCACTTTTTATGACATTTTTGTTTCTTTTTGTCATATTTTGTCACATGCTTTTTTACATTTTGTTGCTTTTGTCAAGTGTTTGTTAATTTTTCACATTTTGTTGCTTTTATCATATTTTTGTCGCATTTTGTCACATTTTTGTTGCTTTTGTCACATTTTGTTGCATTTCGTCACGTTTTGTTGCTTTTTGTCACATTTTTGTCACTCTTTATCATGTTTTTGCCGCTTTTTGTCATGTTTTTGTGCTTTTTGTCAAGTGTTTGTTAATTTTTTCAGATTTTGTTGCTTTTTATCATATTTTTGTCACATTTCATCACGTTTTGTTGCTTTTTCTCACATTTTTGTCGCTCTTTATCATGTTTTTGTTGCTTTTTTGTGCTTTTTGTCATGTTTTTGTGCTTTTTGTCACATTTTTTTCACTTTTTATGACATTTTTGTTGCTTTTTGTCATATTTTTGTCACATTTTGTTGCTTTTTGTCATATTTTTGTCACATGCTTTTTTTTTTACATTTTTGTTGCTTTTTGTCAAGTGTTTGTTAATTTTTTTCACATTTTGTTGCTTTTTATCATATTTTTGTCACATTTTGTTGCATTTCGTCACGTTTTGTTGCTTTTTGTCACATTTTTTTCGCTCTTTATCATGTTTTTTGCCGCTTTTTGTCACGTTTTTGTGCTTTTTGTCATGTTTTTGTTGCTTTTTTTACGTTTTGTTGCTTTGTCAAGTGTTTGTTAATTTTTCACATTTTGTTGCTTTTATCATATATTTGTCACATTTCGTCACATCACATCCCATTTTTGTCGCTCTTTATCATGTTTTTGCTGCTTTTTTGTGCTTTTTGTCACATTTTTTCCACTTTTTATGACATTTTTGTTGCTTTTTGTCATATTTTTGTCACATGCTTTTTTACATTTTGTTGCTTTTGTCAAGTGTTTGTTAATTTTTTTCACATTTTGTTGCTTTTTATCATATTTTTGTCGCATTTTGTCACATTTTTGTTGCTTTTTGTCACATTTTTGTCGCTCTTTATCATGTTTTTGTTGCTTTTTTGTGCTTTTTGTCATGTTTTTGTGCTTTTTGTCACATATTTTCCACTTTTTATGACATTTTTGTTGCTTTTTGTCATATTTTTGTCACATTTTGTTGCTTTTTGTCATATTTTTGTCACATGCTTTTTTTTTTTACATTTTTGTTGCTTTTTGTCAAGTGTTTGTTAATTTTTTTCACATTTTGTTGCTTTTTATCATATTTTTGTCACATTTTGTTTCATTTCGTCACGTTTTGTTGCTTTTTGTCACATTTTTTTCGCTCTTTATCATGTTTTTGCCGCTTTTGTCACGTTTTTGTGCTTTTGTCATGTTTTGTTGCTTTACGTTTTGTTGCTTTTTGTCAAGTGTTTGTTAATTTTTTCACATTTTGTTGCTTTTTATCATATTTTTGTCACATTTCGTCACATCACATCCCATTTTTGTCGCTCTTTATCATGTTTTTGCTGCTTTTTTGTGCTTTTTGTCACATTTTTTCCACTTTTTATGACATTTTTGTTGCTTTTTGTCATATTTTTGTCACATGCTTTTTTTTTTTACATTTTTGTTGCTTTTTGTCAAGTGTTTGTTAATTTTTTTCACATTTTGTTGCTTTTTATCATATTTTTGTCGCATTTTGTCACATTTTTGTTGCTTTTTGTCACATTTTGTTGCATTTCGTCACGTTTTGTTGCTTTTTGTCACATTTTTGTCACTCTTTATCATGTTTTTGCCGCTTTTTGTCATGTTTTTGTGCTTTTTGTCAAGTGTTTGTTAATATTTTCAGATTTTGTTGCTTTTATCATATTTTTGTCACATTTCATCACGTTTTGTTGCTTTTTCTCACATTTTTGTCGCTCTTTATCATGTTTTTGTTGCTTTTTGTGCTTTGTCATGTTTTGTGCTTTTTGTCACATTTTTTTCACTTTTTATGACATTTTTGTTGCTTTTTGTCATATTTTTGTCACATTTGTTGCTTTTGGTCATATTTTTGTCACATGCTTTTTTTTTACATTTTTGTTGCTTTTTGTCAAGTGTTTGTTAATTTTTTTTTCACATTTTGTTGCTTTTTATCATATTTTTGTCACATTTTGTTGCATTTCGTCACGTTTTGTTGCTTTTTGTCACATTTTTTTCGCTCTTTATCATGTTTTTGCCGCTTTTTGTCACGTTTTTGTGCTTTTTGTCATGTTTTTGTTGCTTTTTTTACGTTTTTGTTGCTTTTTGTCAAGTGTTTGTTAATTTTTTCACATTTTGTTGCTTTTTATCATATTTTTGTCACATTTCGTCACATCACATCCCATTTTTGTCGCTCTTTATCATGTTTTTGCTGCTTTTTTGTGCTTTTTTTAACATTTTTTCCACTTTTAATGACATTTTTGTTGCTTTTTGTCATATTTTTGTCACATGCTTTTTTTTACATTTTTGTTACTTTTTGTCAAGTGTTTGTTAATTTTTTACACATTTTGTTGCTTTTTATCATATTTTTGTCGCATTTTGTCACATTTTTGTTGCTTTTTGTCACATTTTTGTCGCGCTTTATCATGTTTTTGCCGCTTTTTGTCATGTTTTTGTGCTTTTTGTCACATTTTTTCCACTTTTTATAACATTTTTGTTGCTTTTTGTCAAGTTTTGTTGCTTTTTTTTCACTTTTTTGTTGCATTTTGTCATGTTTTGTTGCTTTTTTCCACTTTTGGTTGTTTGCAGAGGTTGAGTCTGTTCTGTTTCTGCATCCTCTACAATACTATTAAACACAAACTGCAGCCCTTTTCTTCTGTAAAAAGTAGCTGTATTGTATTATTTTGGATTTATTGCAGTTATTCTACACTTTTACACACTCGGAGTATTTGAAGCGTCCGTAACTTTTGGCAGCGCGGCGTAAACGTTGGACGCACTCGAGGCAGTGACAGAATCGAGGCAGAGACTCAACAATGCGGCGAGTCTGAGCCGGCGCAGACGGCAGCGGCTTCCATCAGGCCCCGAGACTCATTTTTCTGACGAGTTCAACTTTTAAAATCCAAATGCAGTCGACGGGTCACGCGTCAAACACGTCCCGGAGCGTTTGCGTCGAGAGAAAACCGAAACCTGAGCCGCCGAAGATTAAATCAATGCACTTCAGAACATGTTTGTAAAAAGTCTGGAATTAAAAGGGATTCTTGTCAAGTTTTAGCGAATGAGACTCTAACAAAATCGTACATATGATACATTTTAGTTTCAAAATGCCTTCACAAGGGACAAATAATCCATCCATCCAAGGGGCACTGTCCAGTCCCCCTCCCAGGGACTCCAAGAATAAGATAAGATAAGATAAGATAAGATAAGATAAGAGATCCTTTATTTGTCCCACATTGGGGGAAATTCCACTGTTGCAACACACAGTTTAGGACAGGAATGAAAGAAATAGGCGCATGCAATAAAAATAGGAGAAATAAACATGGTCATAAAAAATACAATATACAGTATAAAGTATAAGGTATAAAGTAAAAAAAAAAAGACAAAAATCTGACTCAAAGTGACAAAAAGCGACAAAAACAACTTAAAGCGACAAACTGCACTAAAAGCAACACATCTATTTATTTATTTATTTTTTGGTCGGGACAGTGCATGTTAATGAACATACATGATATACATGCTGTAAACACACCAGATTGTAGCCTTGGGCTAATTTCCATCTGTTGTCCCGCATTCACTCTCATTCATTCACACACAGACAGACAAGGACAGACAACCATTCACTCTCACATTCATCCACTACGGGCAATTTAGAGTTGTCAATTAACCTACACAGTCATGTCTTTGGACGGTGGGAGGAGCCGGAGAACCCGGAGAGAACCCACGGTAACACGGAGAGGACATGCAGACTCCACCCAGAGAGATCGTGTGATGTTGGTCTGGTCCGGGATTCGAACCCACGATCTCCTTATTGGGAGGCAGAAGCTCTAACCGCTCTGCCACCGTGCACCCCTGTCACTAAAAGTGACATAAAAAACGGCAAAAACGTGACTAAAAGTGACAAAAATGCAACTGAAAGCGCGTTTATGTCACGTTAAACAAAAGACAAAATCAACTAAAAGCAACAAAATCGACTAAAAGCAACACAAACACAGCTAAAAACGACCAAATGACTAAAATGTGAATAAAGTGCACACTCTTATTTACAGTAAAATGGCAACTAAAGTGGCTTAAGTGTCTTGTTATATACAGTAAGTGACTATAGTGAGGTAAAAGTGTATTAATAGTATTAAGAAGGCCTGGTCTGCACCGCTGTCCGGCCCGTAGGCGACACAACAGTGAGAGACCTGTCCCCCGAAGGCGCAGGACCGCGACCCTCTCGTTCACCGGGTGAACTCCACACGTGGAGCTGTGGGGCTCTGAGCCCATACCCGCCTCTCCCCGCGGGACACGCCAGAGACATGCAGCGTCCAGCCTGTTAGGGAAAACGTCCTAGAGCTGTAAGGAGAGGCAGGAGACTCTGGATGTCTGAGGCACGAGAAGTTTATTTACCATCAGTCTGGACCCGGCCACTTGAATACTCAACACATTGTGCTGGTGTTGTCTGTTCAAGCCTGACTGAGCTCCACACAGAGGTATTAAAGGTGCCAAATGGACTTTTCAGAGGTTCTAACCTTCCTCCAGTGCTATTTGTTCCTCGTATGTTGTGCCCAAAGTGGTTTTTTGATTGATTCCCTCATGTTTTCACTAGAGAACTGTCTTTTCCGTCCCCCTCTGAGCAGCAGACGGGGGCTCCTCACTAAGATGACGCGGTGTTTAAGCCACGCCTCCAGGAAGAATAAAAACAGCTAATGCTAATGCTACACAGTAATTACACGATGGATACGACAGATAGAAGAGTTAGCTTGTTATTTACCAAACGGCACGTCCGTCGTCGAGGCCCTGGAGCACGTCAAACTCCAGGTCAGATCCAGGACGTAGGACTCAGCACGACGCACCGTCAGGACCAGAAAAGGTTTATTCAGTGTTTGTGTATCGCTGTTTACCGGAGCACACGGCGCATGCACCATCTCCACTACAGGGGAGGCACGGGTTGGGCGGGGGAGGCAGCCTGCTCTCTGTTCGGGGGGGTCAGATCTCAGAGTGAGGAGGGGGGCCAGTCCAAGAAATGGGTGTTTTTTGTAAACTGTTATGTTATGGATATTACACAACGAGAAAATGTATCAACAAAGCCCTGAGGACAGACTGTGTGAAGGGGAAAGAGCAGGATATGGGACCTTTTAACATTTTACACAAATCAATCTACTTTATGTAACATTTTAGACTTTTCCCTCGTTCATCATTAGCTTTAACGGAGTTCTTGTCAAACGGAAGTGCGTTTACAACAAAAGTGCAAAAAACTGCAAAAGTGGGCGGGGCAGAATAAGGTCAATATCAAGTAATGCTCGACCTCCCCTACGAGCTCAGGCTCCTCCCCCCTCAGCGAGGTGACGATCCATGTCCCTTTACAGTATTTTATCTTTTGGCATAATCTGGATTATTCAAATCACTGGTTTAAACCCAAAAAGTGTGACGCGACTCAAAAAAGGTTGATAAACAAAGGGATAGACCAATAATATTCAACACAGATGGAAGCGACTGAAAATGATGTTGTTGTGATGCGATGAGTTCTAGCGTCTTGGAAATGATAGGAATTTGCCTTTCTGAATTTCATGGGAAATCGAAAAATCTGGCTCTTGCTCTCATCTGGCTCCAGGAACGAAATCTGAAATCTTAAAATCATAAAAGGTCTCTCTTTAGAGTTTCCAGGTCGTCTTCAGATCTGGGTCATGTTTGTCCAGATCCAAAAGTGTCATTTACGATCTCAAAAACACATTTATTGGACCAAAAGACGTCGTAAGAAGCAAAGCGTGAAACGATGAGAAGCTCGAGGAAAGAACCGAGGTCAGAGCTCTGAAACTCTAGATCTTTGACGAGTCTGTGAAATCACATGAAAGAGTTTGTGCTTTAACGACGACTGATAGAACTGGAGATGACACGGAAGAAGTCCTGGTTTAGTCCTGATTTAGACGTAGTTTAGTCCTGATTTAGTCCTGGTTTAGACCTGATTTAGACCTAGTTTAGTCCTATTTTAGCCCTATTAAAATCCTGGTTTCGTCCTGGTTTAGTCCTGGTTTAGACCTGGTTTCGACCTGGTTTAGATCTGGTTTAGTCCTGGTTTAGACCTGGTTTCGTCCTGGTTTAGTCCTGATTTTGTCTTGGTTTAGACCTGGTTTAGCCCTGGTTTAGTCCTGGTTTAGACCTGGTTTAGATCTGGTTTAGATCTGGTTTAGTCCTGGTTTAGTCCTGGTTTAGTCCTGGTTTCGACCTGGTTTAGATCTGGTTTAGTCCTGGTTTCGACCTGGTTTCGACCTGGTTTCGACCTGGTTTCGACCTGGTTTGGTCCTGGTTTAGACCTGGTTTCGACCTGGTTTCGTCCTGGTTTCGACCTGGTTTCGACCTGGTTTCGACCTGGTTTCGTCCTGGTTTAGACCTGGTTTAGTCCTGGTTTCGACCTGGTTTTGTCCTGGTTTCGTCCTGGTTTCGACCTGGTTTAGTCCTGGTTTAGACCTGGTTTAGACCTGGTTTAGATCTGGTTTCGTCCTGGTTTTGTCCTGGTTTAGACCTGGTTTTGTCCTGGTTCAGTCCTGGTTTAGACCTGGTTTCGTCCTGGTTTTCTCAGGTGATCCTTGTCAGTTCTGAGATATTTTTGTTCTTTTTCTGAGTTGATTTCCCGTCTGAAGCTGCAGCGTGGACTCGTCCAGACTTTTACGATGTTCTGCGAGTGTTTTATTAAGTCCTGGACCGGGTCTGGCTCCTCCTCGACTATTTGGACTCAGAATCCTCCCAGACCTCTTCGTTTTACAGCAGCTGCGTCTTTTAAACGTTTGACCTGGATTCACCGTCACAGGATTCACATTCAGCTCAGAAACAGTAAAGTTCACACCGTCACAACTGCTCAAACGTAACTCAAGTTTTCGTGTGAAGCCCAGAGGTAAACGTGGGTATTACAGTGTTATAAAAGCTCCATGGGTTTGTGCTAATCCACATTTCACTGGTAAAAGTAACACCTCTAGTGGTAAAAGTTGTTTCTGTTTTGAGTTAAGGTGTTTTGTCTGCTCAGAGCTACCATAGTTTCCACATTGTTCCACAGTGTCCACATGGATGTATTAAATGAACTGGATAAGCCCCGCCCCCTCTGTCCGTGTCCCAGATTGATTAGTGGTCGTGTGAGGTACTGCAGCCTCTTGGGTCCAGCCTTTTTCTATCATTGCACATTATAATTGCAGACAGGACTGAATTATTATCGGTATTTAAATAAAATTGAAGGAAATGTTCTTTTCTACCGTTTCTAAAATCACAGAAATTACCGTTTTTATCTGAAGTGACGTCACACAAACATGTGCGAGTCACGTGAACGAGCGTCGGACGATACAAACAGAAGCTCGTGGAAAAGGCTCGACTAGAGACACCTGTAAGTTGTATTTTATTTCATTTCAGACGCTTCACGTGTGTCTAACATGAAGAACACAATTACAATCACACAAGCTAACGCTAACACAAAGACCTGCAGCTGCTGGTCGTTCACGTCGCTCAAAGCATCATGGGGGATTGTGGTCACGTGGCGCCCTAAAGCAAAGATGGCCGCCTCCGTATCAGGAAGTAAAACAAAGATGGCCGCCTCCGTATCAGGAAGTAAAGCAAAGATGGCCGCCAGCATCAGTGAAGTAAGTTCAAAGATTAATACTCCGTGATCAATAGGGAAGTATAATGCGAAGTAAAGACACTTCGGGTCATGAACCAATGAGCTCAGGCCACAGGGAGGAACAGGGCGGCCATTTTGGATTCATCTTCCAGGTTTTATTATAGTTCTATGGTTACACCAGCATCAAGCTAACGGCTAGTTCAACACATGTTTTTCTGATGTTTATTCAAATTTAAGCTAATGTTGTGCATATATTATGGCACATTGAAGTACATTGTATTGTTTTATGTAGCTGTGCACATTTTCTGTTCATTCAAGACATTGTTGTAACATGCATGTATTTTATATGTTACAGTTTTACAGTTTACGCTTCAGTAAATTAGCAAAACAGCAAGAGGCTTCCTGGGTAGTTTCCAAACACGAGTGGAGGCAGAATAACAAGTCATGTGATTAATAAAAAAGTAAACGTTTATTCACTTATCATAAATAAATAGTGACACATAATTAATAAATACATAGATTATTTTACATGATTAATATTAGATAAATATTCAGTGATTTAATTTCAGTACAGAGATTAAAACAAGGATTTACATTTACATTACATTATTTTTACTTTTTTTTTTTTTAAACATTATTTTTACATTTACATTATTGTTTTAAAATAATAAATAATTAGAGGTTTATGTAGTTAGCCTTGCATTGCTTATTGGTCGTTTGAGCCCTCACTCTGCGTAGTCGATTGTGATTGGCTGTTGGTACGTAAAGGGGCGGGTACAACGTGATCTTGCGCGGAGAGACGTACAGGAACGTTCGAGGAGACGTTTTTTCTTTCTGTCGGACCGTTAAGAGCCACGGACCCGGCTGGACGGCGCGGGAGGCTCGGAGAACAGGACCGCGGACTCCGGGTCGGGAGCTGAGAGCCGCGGCGGAGATCCGAGACCGGAGAGTCGTCCAAGGAGCGGGAGGAACGGAGCGGGAGGCGTGAGCGGAGGTGGCCGAGCGGGAGCGAGCGGCGGGGGCGGAGCTACCGGGTCGTGGCGCCGCACTCGACCCTCCGGACCGTGAGTTTCAAGTTCTGACAGATAAGATCAGGCCCGCACCGTTATTCTTTTCCCTTTTTCCGTAATGTGTGTGTGCGTGTGCGTGTGTGTCTACAGCTTTCAATTTCGCGCGCTTTGACCATAGATGTATGACATGAACTGGATAAGCCACGCCCCCTCTGTCCGTGTCCCAGGTTGATTAGTGGTCGTGTGAGGTACTGCAGCCTCTTGGGCCCAGCCTTTTTCTAAAATTGCACATTATAATCACAGACAGGACTGAATTATTATCGGTATTTAAATAAAATAGAAGGAAATGTTCTTTTCTACCGTTTATAAAATCACAGAAATTACCGTTTTTATCTGAAGTGACGTCACACAAACATGTGTGAGTCACATGAACGAGCGTCGGACGATACAAACAGAAGCTCGTGGAAAAGGCTCGACTAGAGACACCTGTAAGTTGTATTTTATTTCATTTCAGACGCTTCACGTGTGTCTAACATGAAGAACACAATTACAATCACACAAGCTAACGCTAACACAAAGACCTGCAGCTGCTGGTCGTTCACGTCGCTCAAAGCATCATGGGGGATTGTGGTCACGTGGTGCCCTAAAGCAAAGATGGCCGCCTCCGTATCAGGAAGTAAATGCGGAAGTAAAGAATTTTTTTGGGGTCATGAACCAATGAGCTCAGGCCACAGGGAGGAACAGGCGCCATTTTGGATTCATCTTCCAGGTTTAATTATAGTTCTATGGCTTTGAGTGTTCTATTTTCATTGTGGGGGAACAGTTAAGGGAGGGGACATTTTGTGTATTTTTACTTTTTGTGTGAAGGGAGATTTGTGGTTGAAACTATTGGCATTTCTTACTAAATTCAAAAGGGTTATTATTTAGATTTTTGGGGAAATATTTTGTTATTTATTTTGTGTATATTTTTGTGCCTAATTGAGTATTTTATATTTTGTTGAGGGGAAACTTTTATATTTTATTAAACACGGCCTGTACAACATTTTTGCCTAAACTTAACGCTCCCCTGGGTCTCATTCTTAAATAGAACATTATTGTGTGAAAGAGTTTTACTTTTATTTGAGAACTGATTAGGTGCACCTTCGTGGCATACCTGAAACTAAACCGAACCCAAGCACCAGCCATTCTCACGTAAGTAACACACAGAGCGGTTGTACGGGTGCTACAAGTAAAAACAAATACATTTTTTATATTTTTATTTTTAAGTTTTTGGCAGAAAGGTTTGGGTACTCCTCAAAATAAGACAAAACACATAAATCAACAATACTTGACCAAACCACAAAAACAAAACAACAATAACGATAACTTAAAGAGGAGGGGAAAAAATAAATAAAAATAAGAACAAATCTAAAAATCGAAATGGTTCCTGAATTGTACTTTCCCTCCCCCCACAAACAGCATCTATATATACTACTTGTACAGACAAGTTAAGACATTGTCACCGCCGTACGTTTGGAGATGGAGTTATGTCGTTGTTGGCTTTTTTGATCACTGCGGCACGGAGGATGTATGTGCCAAATTACAACTGTCTACAACAAAGTAAAGTTTTTTTCATCCCATTCAATTTTTCTGTTATCCAAAACGTATGGATTTCAACGCTACATTATTCTACGGTAACACGGTCGCAGATAAAAGTGCATTCTCATTGGCTTTTTTGATCACTGTGGCACAGAGGATGTGTGTGCCAAGTTACAAGTGTCTACTGCAAAGTAAAGTTTTTTCATCCCATTCAATTTTTCTGTTATCCAAAACCTACGTAGTTCAATGCTAAATTGTTGTACGTTGCCACAGTAACACGGTCGCAGATAAAAGTGTGTTCTCATTGGCTTTTTTGATCAGTGCGACACAGAGGACGTGTGTGCCAAATTACAACTGTCTTCAACAAAGTACTTTTTTTTTCTCACCCCATTAAATTTTTCTGTTATCCAAACATTTCAGTGGTAAAATATTGTCCATTGCCACGGTAACACGATCGCAGATAATGGCGGGCTCTCATTGGCTTTTTTGTTCAGAATGGTGAGAAGGATTTTTGTGCTAAATTTTGTGCCTCTACGGAAAACTTCACTTTTTGATCCCATTCGAAAGTTCCAGGGGGCGCTGTAGAGTAACTGTAGAAAATAGCTGTATATATAACATTTTATAAGTTTAAGTCAAGTCAAGTTTAGGGGCAGTGTGAAACAAAACATGAAGAACAAAAAAAAGCGGGTAGTCGAGACAAAAAATATTGACAAAACTGTGACAAAAAATCTAAAGGTGACTAAAACACAACCTGAGCTGACAAAAGCATATTGACCATGACCAAAAGTGACAAAATTGTGACTTAAAAAATAAAAGTTTTAAAATACAGGGGTGCATTTTATTCGTAAAATTGCAATAGTCACTGTTATGTTCCATTGATTTGCGTCATCACATACCTGACCAACAGGGGGCGCTGTCGTAGCCACTGGAGAGAGAGGGCAATTTCACGTCAATGACTTCACCTCAATAACACATGACCAAAAGTGACCAAATCGAAACTTAAATGGACAAAAACGTGACTTGAAGTGACAAAAACGTGACTTAAAGTGACAAAAACATGACCTAAAGTGACGAAATTATGACTTAAATGGACAAAAATGTCATTAAAAGTAAAATATCAACTAACAATGACAAAAACGCAACTCATACTGACAAAACTATGACAAAAAAAGCATCTAAAGGAGACTTAAACACAACTAGAACTGACAAAAACTTAAATTGACAAAAACATGACCAAAAGTGACATAACTTAAAAAAAAAAAATAATAATTAAAGGTTGAATGGAGGATTTCGGGCAACAAATCAGAATCTCATTTCCTGGTGGGTAGCACAAATAACTGGTCCGCTCAGGTGTCTATCATTCTCTGGTGCTAGTGCCCGCCCACAGGCTCGTCCAGGGGAAACACTCGCTCCCCTGGCCGCGCATGCGTGGTTGATATGCTAGTGTGTTTATGTAGCAGGAGGTTAGCGGTGATCGTTCCGTCATTGTAGGTCTAAACTTTCATCCGCGAAGAACCGAAATGGCCGAGGGACGAAAGAGAAAGACTGTTTTCGAGCTTTCACAGAAGAGACGAAAGTCTGCAGAGGAAAGAAACAAAACGTGTGTTATTCTGGGGGAATGGTTTACGCGCTGGTGAGCATTGAAAGAACAAAACAGGCTTCAACTGAGTTTCTGCTGGACAGGTAACTGTTTATCTGACTCTTTTTTTAGCTTATTGTATGTGGAGTGTATTATTAAATCTTCTTGGCGGAGGTTGTCGTGAGAAAGCGACACCAATCGTCTTGTAAACAAATGCACATGGAGCAGTGCTGCTGGTGCTCGTGCACGAGGTTTGCTAGGCGTTCAGTCAGGAGAAACGGGGAGGGAGGGAGGGGGAAACCTGCGCATGCGCTTTTTCAAAAAAAGGACTAACAGTCGCAGATTTTCAAATCGGCGAGAAATCCTCCATTCCACCTTTAAAATACATGGGTGCATTTTATTCATAAAATTGCAATAGTCACCGTTATGTTCCATTGATTTGCGTCATCACATACCTGACCAACAGGGGGCGCTGTCTGTGTCGTAGCAACTGGAGAGAGAAAGCAATTTCACGTCAATGACTTCACTAAAATAACACAACCAAAAGTGACAAAATCGTAACTTAAATGGACAAAAACACAACTTAAAGTGACAAAAAGATGACTTAAAGTGACAAAATTATGATTTCAATTGACAAAAATATGATTAAAAGTAAAATATGAACTAAAAGTGACAAAAACGCAACTAATATTGACAAAACTGTGACAAAAAAGCATCTAAAGGAGACTTATACACAACTAGAACTGACAAAAACTAAAATGGACAAAAACGTAACTTGAAGTGACAAAAACACAACTTAAATTGACAAACGTGACAAAAACATGACCAAAAGTGACAATATTATGATTTAAATGGACAAAAATGTAATTAAAAGTAAAATATCAACTAAAAGTGACAAAAAAAAGCATCTAAAGGTGACTAAAACACAACCAGAACTGACAAAAACATATTGACCATGACCAAAAGTGACAAAATTGTGACTTACATTTTGAGTTTTAAAATACATGGGTGCATTTTATTCATAAAATTGCAATAGTCACTGTTATGTTCCATTGATTTGCGTCATCACATACCTGACCAACAGGGGGCGCTGTCTGTGTCGTAGCAACTGGAGAGAGACAGCAATTTCACGTCAATGACTTCACTAACACATGACCAAATATGACCAAATCGTAACTTAAATGGACAAAACCACAACTTAAAATGACAAAAACGTGACCAAAAGTGACAAAATTATGATTTAAATTGACAAAAATGTCATTAAAAGTAAAATATCAACTAACAATGACAAAAACGCAACTCATACTGACAAAACTGTGACAAAAAAGCATCTAAACCAGAACTGACAAAAACTTAAATTGACAAAAACATGACCAAAAGTGACATAACCTAAAAAAAAAAAAAAAAAAAAAAAAACTAAATTAATACGGGGTGCATTTTATTCATATTGCAATAGTCACTGTTATGTTCCATTGATTTGCGTCATCACATACCTGACCAACAGGGGGCGCTGTTTGTGTCGTAGCCACTGGAGAGAGACAGCAATTTCACGTCAATGACATCACTAACATAACACAACCAAAAGTGACAAAATCGTGATTTAAATGGACAAAAACACAACTTAAAGTGACAAAAACGTGACCAAAAGTGACAAAATTATGATTTAAATGGACAAAAATATGATTAAAAGTAAAATATCAACTAAAACGGTGACAAAAAAGCATCTAAAGGAGACTTAAACACAACTAGAACTGACAAAAACTAAAATGGACAAAAATGTGACTTGAAGTGACAAAAACAAGACTTAAATTGACAAAAACAAGTGACAAAATCGTGATTTAAATGGACAAAAACACAACTTAAAATGACAAACGTGACAAAAACATGACCAAAAGTGACAATATTATGATTTAAATTGACAAAAATGTCATTAAAAGTAAAATATCAACTAAAAGTGACAAAAACGACAAAACTATGACAAAAAAAGCATCTAAAGGTGACTAGAACACAACCAGAACTGACAAAAACATATTGACCATGACCAAAAGTGACAAAATTGTGACTTACATATTTGTAAAAAAAAAAAAAAAAAAAATTAAAATACAGGGGTGCATTTTATTCATAAAATTGCAATAGTCACTGTTATGTTCCTGACCAACAGGGGGCGCTGTCTGCGATGGGACCTGTCAGGTGCGCCCGCCGTACATGAGCGATGGGACCTGTCAGGGGCGCTCGGGGCTCGTTTGGGCTCCTTTCGCGGCACACTTTATCCGCCGTCTAAATCTGGACCGACTGATGCGTTTGCTCTTCTCTGGAGACGGTATTTACGCCGAGGCACATCTGAGCCGCTCCGTTGTGTTTGGTAAATGTGAAGTTCAAATATTTAACGGCGGCTGAAGTGACTGGGGCAAATATTTGGGTTGAGACTCCGTAAAGGGTCGGGGCGGAGGTTTACTCGGGATTTAAACTCTCGCCCCGAACGTCAACGAGTCATACTTTCACTGAACGAACGCGGAGTGCAGTCTGGAGCCGCATGATTAGACCAAATCCAACCCAAAACGCGATTTAAAAGGACGGAATTAGCTAATCTGAAAGAAAGCAATGTTTAAAGACAAAATATTCTGTTTTATCCTTCAAAAAAATGTTAAACTAAAAGCGACACAAGCAACAGAAACTGTGAATTAAATTAATAATTAAAGAATTAAATTAAAGAGCGACCTACTTTCTCTGACACATTTGCACCAACTGTACATTTTAGTACATCGTCTTAGTCTATTTATATTTTATTTTATTCATAATATTATGCGTGCCTCTTTTATATATTAAGCTAATATTTTATTCCTGTTCCTGTAGTAACGCTTTAGATTAAGGCTCCTTAGTAAACCATTTATACGACGTTAATAAGCACGAGTTGTTAGTTTATGCTTTTATAACGTGTACAGTCCATTAACACGTGTTTGAGTGAATAAACCACATGTACAGCATCAACGAGC
The DNA here is from genome assembly GCA_019453435.1 of Rhinogobius similis. Classification (NCBI taxonomy): domain Eukaryota; kingdom Metazoa; phylum Chordata; class Actinopteri; order Gobiiformes; family Gobiidae; genus Rhinogobius; species Rhinogobius similis. Next base: position 28,509,384 of record CM033640.1, read on the forward strand.
TGCAGATGACATCGTTTATGAATTATCACGCTAATAAATGCTCGTAAATGCCTTATACGTGCTCATAAACACATAACAAGTGCTTATTAATGCATTATAAATAGTTTACTACGACAGGGGTTCGTACACTTTTCTGCCCGGGACCCCCAAAATAGCCATACAACCGACTCAGGACCCCCAAAGCAAAATGAAAATGACAGTAGCAATAATTGTAAGTGTCAAAACATGTAAAATAAGGTTTAATATTGGTTATTTTAATAGTTTGTTGTCTTATTGGACCCTATTTGACTAAAAGATACTGTTATTAATTAAATAATAGAGCAAATACAATGACATATTCATTAAAAATCTTGAAATCATCTCGCGACCCCCACTTTGGGAACGGGACCTTAATCTAAAGCGTTCCCCTTTGTATCTTATTATTTGATAAATATGTTTTGTAAAATAAAAGTATGTAAAATATGTACATCTCGGATTTACATATTTAACTATATATTTTACTGACATTTTAGGATAAGTTGATTTTAAAGAAATGTACACTCACAAAACACTTCACAAATTATTCAAAACACTTGAAAAATTATATTGGTGTTGATTTTTACAAAAGTACACAATTGTACAGCAGACATTTTGTTTAAATTAGACACATATTCTGCTAAATTGGCTCAAATGACATAAATAAGTGCTTCTAAACACATAACAAGTGCTTATTAGTGCGTTATAAATAGTTTACTACGGGACCTTAATCTAAAGCGTTCCCCTTTATAGCTTATTATTTGATAAATATGTGTTGTAAAAGAAAAGTATGTAAAAATATGTACATCTCGGATTTACATATTTAACTATATATTTTACTGACATTTTAGGATAAATTGATTTTAAAGAAATGTACAGTCACAAAACACTTCACAAATTATTCAAAACACTTCAAAAATTATATTGGTGTTGATTTTTACAAAAGTACACAATTGTACAGCAGACATTTTGTTTAAATTAGACACACATTCTGCTAAATTGGCTCAAATGAATGAATAAGTTTATTTGGCTGTCCATATACCAAACAAAATTATATACAATAGAGAAAAAAATACACAAAATGACATAAATAAGTGCTTATAAACACATAACAAGTGCTTATTAGTGCGTTATAAATAGTTTACTATGAAACCTTAATCTAAAGCGTTTGTGAACTTTGAACAAACCCGTCCTGATTGTAATAAGTGGTTGTTAATGAGCTGGAAGGTGAGTCCTGTGCTGTTGTCTCCAGCAGAGGGAGCCGTCGCCCCGGACTGACCTTTTGCCCAGTGACGTTTCATAACAAAAGAGAACGAGGCCAGAGCAGAAGGACCGGTTTGAACGTCTGAGGAAAGAGCAGAAGAAGTGCTTTTTAAGAGACGCAGGAAAGAGAGAGACGGAGCGCGACGGATCAAATAAATCTGGTTTTCACTGGGCTTTTGTGATTGAAAGGGGGAAAAATCAATGGGTGGATTCATGCGTCGCTGAAATAATGGTCAGTGGCTCTGATTGTGGTTCATTTAAATCCCACAAAAGACAATAGACCCTTTAACTCCTGCCCCTCGGTCTGAAGTCAACTGTGATTTACTCTCTCTCTCCCCCTTCTCTCTCTCTCTCACTCCTCCCCTCCCTCTCTCTTCTCCCCCTCACACTCTCTTCTCCTCTCCCTCTGTCTCTTCTCTCCCCCCTCTCTCCTCTCTCTCTCCCCCTTCTCTCTCTCTCTCACTCCTCCCCTCGCTCTCTCTTCTCCCCCTCACACTCTCTTCTCCTCTCCCTCTGTCTCTTCTCTCCCCCCTCTCTCCTCTCTCTCTCTCTTTCTTTCTTTCTCTCCCTGTCTCTCTCTCTCTCACTCCTCCCCTCCCTCTCTCTTCTCCCCCTCACACTCTCTTCTCCTCTCCCTCTGTCTCTTCTCTCCCCCCTCTCTCCTCTCTCTCTCTCTTTCTTTCTTTCTTTCTCTCCCTGTCTCTCTCTCTCTCACTCCTCCCTCCCTCTCTCTCTTCTCCCCCCACACTCTCTTCTCCTCTCCCTCTGTCTCTTCTCTCCCCCTCTCTCCTCTCTCTCTCTCTCTCTCTCTCTTCTTTCTTTTCTCTCTCCCTGTCTCTCTCTCTCTCACTCCTCCCCTCCCTCTCTCTTCTCCCCCTCACACTCTCTTCTCCTCTCCCTCTGTCTCTTCTCTCCCCCCTCTCTTCTCTTTCTCTCCTCTCTCTCTCTCTCTCTCTCCTTTCTCCCCCTCCTCCATCTTCTCCCTCCTTCTTTTCCCCTTCACATTCTTCTCTCCCCCTCCCTCTCTCTTTCTTTCTCTCCCTGTCTCTCTCTCTCTCACTCCTCCCCTCGCTCTCTCTTCTCCCCCTCACACTCTCTTCTCCTCCCCCTCCTCTGTCTCTTCTCTCCCCCCTCTCTCCTCTCTCTCTCTCTTTCTTTCTTTCTTTCTCTCCCTGTCTCTCTCTCTCTCACTCCTCCCCTCGCTCTCTCTTCTCCCCCTCACACTCTTCTCCTCTCCCTCTGTCTCTTCTCTCCCCCCTCTCTTCTCTTTCTCTCCTCTCTCTCTCTCTCTCTCTCCTTTCTCCCCCCTCCCCTCTCTTCTCCCTCCTTCTTTTCCCCTTCACACTTGTCTCTCCCCCTCTTTCGCTCTCTTTTTCTTTCTCTCCCTCTCTCTGTCTCTCTCTCTCTCACTCCTCCCCTCCCTCTCTCTTCTCCCCCTCACACTCTCTTCTCCTCTCCCTCTGTCTCTTCTCTCCCCCCTCTCTTCTCTCTCTCTCTGTCTCTCTCTCACTCCTCCCCTCCCTCTCTCTTCTCCCCCTCACACTCTCTTCTCCTCCCCCTCTGTCTCTTCTCTTTCTCTCCTCTCTCTCGATCTCCTTTCTCCCCCCTCCTCTCTTCTCCCTCCTTCTTTTCCTCCTCACACTCGTCTCTCCCCCTTCTCTCTCTCTCCTCTCTCTGTCTCTCTCTCACTCCTCCCGTCCCTCTCTCTTCTCTCCTCTCTCTCTCCTTTCTCCCCCCTCCTCTCCCTCCTTTTCCCCTTCACACTTGTCTCTCCCCCTCTTTCTCTTTTTCTTTCTTTCCCTGTCTCTCTCTCTCTGTCTCTCTCACTCCTCCCCTCCCTCTCTCTTCTCCCCCTCACGCTCTCTTCTCCTCTCCCTCTCTCTTCTCTCCTCCCTCCTTCTTTTCCCCTTCACACTGGTCTCTCCCCTTCTCTCTCTCTTTTTCCCTCTCTCTCTCCTTCCCCCTCTCTCTTCTCCCCCTCACACTCTCTTTTTCTTTCTCTCGCTTCTCTCCTTCCCCCTCTCTTTTCTCTCCCCCTCTCTCGCTTTCTTTTTCTCTCTCTCCCTCTTTCTCTTCTCCCTCCCTCTCCCTCTTTTCCCCTTCACATTCTTCTCTCCCCCTCTCTCTTTCTTTCTTTGTCTTTCTCTCCCTCTGGCTCTCTCTCCTTCCCCCTCTCTAATCTCTCCCCCCCTCTCCCCTCCCCCCCTCTCTCTTTTTCTCACCCTCCCTCCCCCCTCTCTCTTTCTCCGTTTATTGCTCTTTATGGACTTTTCTTCTTCTTCTCCTCCTTCTCCTTCTCGCTCGTCCGTCCCGTGCGCGCGGAGCTCTTTTCTCCGGAGGCGGCGCACGTTTGCTCCTGCGCGGCTGCTGCTGTGGGGTGACGAAGAGGTTAACCCGGCCCCTCTCCCTCCTCCCCCCTCCCTCCTCCCTCCCTCCCTCCTCCCTCTCTCCCTCTGCGCTCTCTCTCTCCCTCTCCAAACCTCACACGCCGCAGACATGGACGCACACAGACTGCGCTGAACGCCTCTCGCACTTCGCTTCCCCCGCGACTTTTACGCACCGATCGGGCCGGACCGCCGCCCATGGAGCCGCGGCTCTAACCCGGGACTGTACTGCGCTCCTTCCTCCACGCGGGACCTCCGCACTCGTCCGCGCGCTTCCCGTCTCTTCCCCGCGGTGTTGGTTCGCTCATGCGTCGGGAATGCCATGGCGCACACTCCGAGCGCGCACCACCAGCAGCAGCAGCAGGATTACTTCAGGTCCGTGAGCAGCGAGTCCACCACCTACATGATGGTCCCGGCCGGAGGACCCGTGTCTCCCGGCGGCGGGGGCGTGGGCAGGGCGCGCCGGGACACGCCGTCCAGGATGTGGGTGGCCATGGTCGTGATCGTGGTGGTCGTGCTGCAGATCGCGTCCACCACCGGCCTCTTCGTTTACCTCAACATGTCCATCTCGCAGGTAAGAGCGCGGCGGAGCGCGGCGGGACGCGGCGACGCACCGACGCACCCGCGGCAGCCGGGGCTCGGTGCGGACCTGGTTTGGTTCTGGTTTGGTCCGTGTTTCGTGGAAGTTTGAGCGCAGTTTTCACGGGAACAGCGTGTGTTTTAACTCGTGTTGGTTTAAACGTTTACAATAGATACTTTTTCAACTTGATTTGGTGTTGATTTGGTCCTGATTTGGTCCGTGTTTTGTGGAAGTTTGAGCGCAGTTTTCTCGGGAACAATGCTTGCTTAACTTTTTTACTTTTAATGCACGTTTGAGTGAAGCAATTATCTGTTCTGAGTCTATTTGGTTTGTCCTGGTTCGGTCCTGGTGTGGACTTGGTTTGGTCCTGGTGTGGACTTTGTTTGGTCCTGGTTTGGACTTGGTTTGGTTCCGATTTGGTCTTGAGTTGGTCCGTGTTTTGTGGAACTTTGAGCGCAGTTTTCAAGGGAACAGCGTGTGTTTTAACTCGTGTTGGTTTAAACGTTTACAGTAGATACTTTTTCAGCTTGATTTCGTCCTGATTTTGTTCTGATTTTGTCCTGATTTGGTGTTGATTTTGTGCTGTTTTGTGGAAGTTTGAGCACAGTTTTCTCGGGAACAATGCACAACAACTTTTTTACTTTTAATGCACGTTTTAAGTGGAGCAATTATCTGTTCTGAGTCCATTTGGCTCGTCCTGGTTCGGTTCTGGTTTGGTCCGTGCTTTGTGGAACTTTGAGCGCAGTTTTCACGGGAACAACGTGTGTTTTATCTCGTGTTGGCTTAAACTTTTACAATAGATACTTTTTCAACTTGATTTGGTCCTGATTTTGTTCTGATTTTGTTCTGATTTGGTGTTGATTTTGCGTGCTTTGCTTTAAATATTTACTGCACATTTAAGAGGAGCAATTATCTGTTCTGAGTCCATTTGGTTCGGTCCTGGTTCGGTCCTGGTGCAGACTTGGTTCGGTCCTGGTTTGGACTTGGTTTGGACTTGGTTTGGTTCCGATTTGGTCTTGATTTGGTCCGTGTTTTATGGAAGTTTGAGCACAGTTTCCTCAGGAACAATGCGTGCTTTACTTTTTTACTTTTACTGCACATTAAAGAGTACATCTGTTCTGACACGGTTTATCTCGTCTTGGTTTGGTCCTGGTGTGGACTTGGTTTGGTTCTGGTTTGGTCCTGGTGTAGACTTGGTTTGGTTCTGGTTTGGTCCTGATATTGTGCTGTTTTGGTTCTGATTTGGATGTGTTTTATGGAAGTTCAAGCGCAGTTTTCACGGGAACAATGCATGTTTTAATTGCACATTAAAGACTACATCTGTTCTGACACGGTTTATCTCGCCTTGGTTTGGTCCTGGTGTGGACTTGGTTTGGTCCTGGTTTGGTCCTGATATTGTGCTGTTTTGGATGTGTTTTATGGAAGTTCAAGCGCAGTTTTCACGGGAACAATGCATGTTTTAATTGCACATTTAACAGGAACAATTATCTGTTCTGTCTCGATTTGGCTCGTCTTGGTTTGGTCCTGGTGTGGATTTGGTTTGGGTCCTGATTTGGTCCCGATTGGGTCTTGATTGGGTCTTGATTTGGTCCTGATTTGGTCTGTGTTTTGTGAAAGTTTGAGCGCAGTTTCATAGGAACAATGTGTGTGTTTACTTTTTACTTTTACTGCACATTTAAGAGGAGCAAGTATCTGTTCTGACTCGATTTGGCTCGTCTAGGTTTGGTCCTGGTGTCGACTTTGTTTGGTTCCTGATTTGGTCTTGATTTTGTCTTGATTTTGTTCTGTTTTGTCGAAGTTTGAGCGCAGTTTTCATGGAAACGATGCATGTTATAACTGTGCAGTACGCTTTTACAACTCTAATTAGTCTGGATTCTGTTTGGTTTTGGAGTAGACTTTATTTGGTCCTGATTTGGTCTTGATTTTGTTCTGATTTGGTCCTGATTTGGTCTTGATTTTGTTCTGATTTGTCGAAGTTTGAGCACAGTTTTCATGGAAACGATGGATGTTATAACTTGCGTTTTACAGTACACTTTTGCAACTCTATTTAGTCTGGATTCTGTTTCGTTTCGGAGTAGACTTTATTTGGTCCTGATTTGGTCTTGATTTTGTTCTGATTTGGTCCTGTTTTGGTTTTGGTTTTGTGCTGCTTTGTGGAACTTTGAGCGTTTGAACGTTTTCTCGGGAACAATGCATGCTTTACTTTTTAACTTTTACACTGCGCATTGAGGAGGAACAAGTATCTGTTCTGACTCGATTTGGCTCGTCTTGGTTTGGTCCTGGTGTAGACTTGGTTTGGATCCTGATTTGGTCCTGATTTTGTTCTGATTTGATGCTGATTTGGATCTGTTTTGTGGACGTTTGAGCGCAGTTTTCACGGGAACGTGCGTTTTAACTTTTTACTTTTACAGCACATTTAAGAGGAGCAAGTATCTGTTCTGACTTGATTTGTCTCGTCTTGGTTTGGTCCTGATTTGGTCCTGATTTTGTCCTGATTTGGATGTGTTTTGTGGAAGTTTTGAGCACAGTTTTCATGGAACAATGCGGGTTTTGCTCTTTTACTTTTACGTCACATTTGGGAGCAAGTATCTGTTCTGTATTCACAAGGGTTTTAATCCATACTCAGTTTGGCTCGTCTTGGTTTGGTCTTGGTTTGGTCCTGGTTTGGTCTTAGTTTGGTCCTGGTTTGGTCTTGGTGTAGACTTGATTTTGGTCCTGATGTTTGAAAGTACAAAGTGCTGTTCTTAGCTTTAAGACTTTTGACTTTTGTAAGATATTCACAATGGTTCGATATGATTTGACTTGTCTACGTTTAGTCCTGGTTTGGTCCTGGTTTGGATTTGTTTTGTGAAAGTTTGAACACAGTTTTCATGGGAACAATGCGTGTTTTAACTCGCTGACTAGATTTGCATAAACTAACCTAGTCTAAACAGGTTTATTAAAGTCCCAAGTGGTGAAAAGTACCAACGTACAACAATAAAAGCACTGCACTTAAGTGTTTATTTAGTTCTGATTTGTAGTCCTGATTTGGCCCTGATTTAGTCTCAATTCGGTCCTGATTTGGCCCTGATTTGGTCTCAGTTTGGTCCCGATTTGGTCTCAATTTGGTCTTGATTTGGCCCTGATTTTGTCCTGATTCAGTCTCAATTCGGTCCTGATTTGGCCCTGATTTAGTCCTGATTTAGTCCTGATTTGGCTCTGATTTTGTCTTGATTTGGCCCTGATTTTGTCCTGATTCAGTCTCAATTCGGTCCTGATTTGGTTTCAATTTCGTCCTGGTTTGGTCTTGATTTTGTCCTTATTTGGCTTTGATTTGATCCTGATTCGGTCTTGATTTGGTCCTGGTTTGGTCCCAGTTTGGTCTTGATTCGGTCTCAATTTGGTCCCGATTTGATCTCAATTCAGTCCTGGTTTGGTCCTGGTTTAGATGTGGTTTTTGGAAGTTTGAACACCGTTTTCTTGGGAACAATGCGTGTTTTGACTGGTGGTTTTTTGGATTTACTTTGTTACCGACTTTGACCACAAAAATCTAAAACAAACCCGACTCCTAAACTGTTTTGATCTTCCTGGACCGAACTGGACTAAAACGTTTGGCTATAGTGTTTATTTTTGCACATTTATGTCGACATTCTGCCTAAAAGTTTTGAGTTCAAGCCTTGGCTTCGGGAAAACAAAATAATTCAAAAGAAATGTATTTAAATTGGCCAAAGATCAGCTCAAATCTTCAACAAAATCACTACTTTAACTCTTCTCAGAAATCTGTCTGTCATTTTTACTCTTAAAAGAACTGATATTTTTCAAAAACTTGTCAAAACTTGTACTTTTCACGCTCTATCCTCACACTTTTACTTCTTCTTCTGAACTTTAACAGAGAGAACAGAACATCTTTAACACAGTTTGTCCAGAGCAAACGCTGAATACAAACCGTAGTCGTGTCCGTTTCACGCAGCATCGTTTGGTTTAATTATGATTTAAAAAGCTCCTCTTGATATGGAGCTTCGGGCTAAAGGGTTTTCCCCGAGAAATGCAGAAGGAACAGAGAGTTTGAGTCATCCACAAATCTACTTTGAACCGTCTTTTGTCAAGTTTGCAAAGCTTGTAATGAAGTTTTGGATAAAAAGATTGGATTTAAATGTCTCGAATAGTTTCTTTTATCGGCCAGATTTGAATGTTGACCTCTTTTGTCCCTCGTCCCACTTTGTTAGAGAATGTCCCGCCTTTTCACCGACACCATTTGAATTGTAAAAAGTGAGATTTACATTTATTTTAAGATGAATAGCCCCGTTGTAAAGCGAGGGGTTTGTGTCTCGATGCTAATGCTAACGCTAACGCCGCTGTGGAGGAAGAAAACATTTAAAAATAAAACAAATTCAAATAAACTGAAACGATTTTCCCATAAAAACAATCGGACAGTCTTCACTTTATAATTTAATCGGTTGTTTGTTTTAGATTTTACATTTTAATAAAAGTTAGCATTAGCTGTGAGAAACTTTCAGTCGCAGTTTTCTCACTTTTAGTTGCTTTTTTGTGGCTTTTATATCTGGTTTAGTCCTATTTTAGCCTTGTTTCAGTAGCCCTGGTTTAGTCCTGTTTTAGTCCTTGTTTTTGTCCTGTTTTAGCCCTGGTTTGGTTTAGTATTGCGTTGTTTTTTCTGTCTAAAACACGTTGTAAACATAAAACATTCTGAAACTATTCTAAAATGAAACAGATAATTAAATGTTATAGTTGTCGCTGAAATGTAAACACAGCGTTTGAAAATCAAAGTGAATTAAAATGAATTAAAGTGAAGGAAAAATAGGTCTTTAGTGTTAATGGTTTGCAGAAGTGACTCTGAAGAACAGACCGAACATGTGAGAAACAGAAGGAGAGCAACACCTTCTGAAAAATAAGGACAAAAGCAGGACTAAAGCAGATTTAAAACAAGACTAAACCGGGTCTAAAACATTAGTAAACCATGACTAAAACAAGACCAGGACTAAATCAGAACTAAAATAAGACTAAACCAGGGCTAATATCATAACAGAGATTCTCCAAAACAGTATACGCACCAATAATTCTGCCGAAAGGTTTTGAGTTCAAGTCCCAGCTTTGAGCAAACAAAACTAAAATACATAAAATTCACAAGAATAATTAAGAACTGTATTTTAATTAATCTTTGTTGACCAAAAATCAGCAGAATTCTTATCAAAATGGTGACATTTAACACGGTAAAACTCAAGCCAAAGTACAGTTTTTACATTTGCGTATGTTTAACTCATATTTTATACTTTTTTTGTCACAATCTCGAGCTTCTGTAAAGTTGTACCGAGAACAAAACGTCCTCCTCGCAAACCTCTTCAGAGCCGTGCGTTTGTCTCGATGCTAACGCTAACACTACCGTGGAGGCAGAAAATATTTAAAAATAAAACTAAATAAAATGAAATTAACTAATCTTCACATAAAAACAATTGGACAGTCTGCACTTTAAAATGTAATTGCTTGTTTATATTTTACATTTTAACAAATGTTAGCGTTGGCTGAGAGAAACAGTTAGCTTAGCCGCTTTCAGTCACAGTTTTCTCACTTTTAGTTGCTTTTTTGTCACTTTTAGTCCTGCTTTTGTCACCTTTAGCCTTTTTTTTAATCGCTTTTAGACTTGGTTTAGTCCTGGTTTAGACCTGGTTTGGTCCCTGTTTTAGTCCTGGTTTAGACCTGGTTTGGTCATGGTTTAGACTTGTTTTAGTCCTGTTTTTGCCTTGTTTTAGACCTTGATTGGTCCTGGTTTAGACCTGCTTTAGTCCCGGTTTCGCTGGTATTTTTACCTCTGTTATATTTCTTTACCTCCGTGGACTCTTAAACCCGGTGTAGATCCGCCTCTTGTTCTGTTGTTGTTGTTGTTTTTACCTCGTGGACTCTTAAACCCGGTGTAGATCCGTCTCTTGTTCTGTTGTTGTTTTTACCTCGTGGACTCTTAAACCCGGTGTAGATCCGTCTCTTGTTCTGTTGTTGTTTGTACCTCGTGGACTCTTAAACCCGGTGTAGATCCGTCTCTTGTTCTGTTGTTGTTGTTGTTTTTACCTCGTGGACTCTTAAACCCGGTGTAGATCCGTCTCTCGTTCTCGTTGTTTTTACCTCGTGGACTCTTAAACCCGGTGTAGATCTGTCTCTCGTTCTCGTTGTTTTTACCTCGTGGACTCTTAAACCCGGTGTAGATCCATCTCTTGTTCTGTTGTTGTTGTTGTTTTTACCTCGTGGACTCTTAAACCCGGTGTAGATCCGTCTCTTGTTCTGTTGTTGTTTTTACCTCGTGGACTCTTAAACCCGGTGTAGATCCGTCTCTCGTTCTCGTTGTTTTTACCTCGTGGACTCTTAAACCCGGTGTAGATCCATCTCTTGTTCTGTTGTTGTTGTTGTTTTTACCTCGTGGACTCATAAACCCGGTGTAGATCCATCTCTTGTTCTGTTGTTGTTGTTGTTTTTACCTCGTGGACTCATAAACCCGGTGTAGATCCATCTCTTGTTCTGTTGTTGTTTTTACCTCGTGGACTCTTAAACCCGGTGTAGATCCGTCTCTTGTTCTGTTGTTGTTTTTACCTCGTGGACTCTTAAACCCGGTGTAGATCCGTCTCTCGTTCTCGTTGTTTTTACCTCGTGGACTCTTAAACCCGGTGTAGATCCGTCCGTATCGTTGTTGTTGTTTTTACCTCGTGGACTCTCAAACCCGGTGTAGATCCGTCTCTTGTTCTGTTGTTGTTGTTGTTTTTACCTCGTGGACTCTTAAACCCGGTGTAGATCCGTCTCTTGTTCTGTTGTTGTTTTTACCTCGTGGACTCTTAAACCCGGTGTAGATCCGTCTCTTGTTCTGTTGTTGTTGTTGTTTTTACCTCGTGGACTCTTAAACCCGGTGTAGATCCGTCTCTTGTTCTGTTGTTGTTGTTGTTTTTACCTCGTGGACTCTTAAACCCGGTGTAGATCCGTCTCTTGTTCTGTTGTTGTTGTTGTTTTTACCTCGTGGACTCTTAAACCCGGTGTAGATCCGTCTCTCGTTCTCGTTGACTGTTGTTGTTGTTGTTTTTACCTCGTGGACTCTTAAACCCGGTGTAGATCCGTCTCTTGTTCTGTTGTTGTTTTTACCTCGTGGACTCTCAAACCCGGCGTAGATCCGTCTCTTGTTTTGTTGTTGTTTTTACCTCGTGGACTCTTAAACCCGGTGTAGATCCGTCTCTTGTTCTGTTGTTGTTGTTGTTTTTACCTCGTGGACTCTTAAACCCGGTGTAGATCCGTCTCTTGTTCTGTTGTTGTTGTTGTTTTTACCTCGTGGACTCTTAAACCCGGTGTAGATCCGTCTCTTGTTCTGTTGTTGTTGTTGTTTTTACCTCGTGGACTCTTAAACCCGGTGTAGATCCGTCCGTCTCGTTCTCGGCGGCTGTTGTTGTCGTTGGCGCAGCTGAGGAAAACGCACGACTGTGGAACGCGGCGTGTGATGTTTGGACGGGCCTTAAACCCGATCTCTGCTGCGTGCGCTCGCATTCCAGCGCGCCGCTTTGACCGAGCGCCGAAACGCACAATTAAACGAGAAAACGCCGGGTCTATATCGCGAGTAAATGATGTCCAGATGAAGTGCGGAGTGTAACATGTGCGGAGGAGAAAAGAAGGAAACAAAGGCACAAAACGCAACTAAAATGAGCTGCTACAGTCTGATGATAAATAAAAACGTCTATGACTGATCAGGATTAAAAACAAAATGCAACTAAAAGTGACAAAAATGCAATTAAAATGTGACAAAAACAAGACAAAAAGTGAAAAAAAACACATTTAGACTCACTTTTATCACTTATAGTTGCTTTTTTGTTGCTATTTTTGTTTTGTTATACACGTTTTGTCACTTTTTTATTTGATTTGATCACATTTAGTCACGCTTTAGTCACTGTTAGACTTGTTTTTGTCATTTGTAATTGCATTTTGTCGCTTTTTGTCACTTCTAGTTGTGTTTTTGTTGCTTTTAGATACATTTTTGTCACTTTTACACAAGTTTCAGTCACTTTTTTTTCTGATTTAAGTCAAATTTGTCGCTTTTAGTTGAGTTTTGTTGATTTTTGTCACCTTTTAGTCACTTTTAGGCTTGATTTTGTCTGTTAGTAACATTTTAGTCACTTTTAGACTAATTTTAATCACTGCAGTCTTGTTTTTTTCACATAGACTCACCTTTGTCACTTATAGTTGCATTTTTGTTGCTTTTATTCGCGTATTTGTCGCTGTTATTCACGTTTTGTCACTTTTTCTCACTTTTATTCGAGTTTATCACATTTAGTCACATTTTAGTCACCTTTTAGAGTTGTTTTTGTCATTTGTAGTTGCATTTTGTTGTCGCTTTTTGTCACTTCTAGTGGTATTTATGTCACTTTTATTCATGTTTTGTCACTTTTATTCGAATTGATCACATTTAATCACGTTTTAGTCACTTTTAGAGATGTTTTTGTCATTTGTAGTTGCATTTAGTCACTTTTTGTCACTTCTAGTTGTGTTTTTGTTGCTTTTAGATACATTTTGTCACTTTTACACTACTTTCAGTCACTTTTACACTTTTTTTTCAGATTAAAGTCAAATTTAGACTAATTTTCTGTTTTGTTGCTTTTTGTCACGATTTAGTCACTTTTAGACTTGATTTTGTCTGTTAGTCGCATTTTTGTCACTTTTAATCACTGTAGTCTTGTTTTTGTCACATTTAGACTCACCTTTGTCACTTACAGTTGCATTTTTGTTGCTTTTATTCGCGTATTTGTCGCTGCTATTCACGTTTTGTCACTTTTATTCCAGTTTATCACATTTAGACACATTGTAGTCACCTTTTAGAGTTGTTTTTGTCATTTATAGTTGCATTTTGTTGTCGCTTTTTGTCACTTCTAGTTGTGTTTTTGTCACTTTTATTCATGTTTTGTCACTTTCATTCAAATATATAACATTTAATCACGTTTTAGTCACCTTTTAGAGATGTTTTTGTCATTTGTAGTAGCATTTTGTCTCTTTTTGTCACTTCTAGTTGTGTTTTTGTCACTTTTATTCATGTTTTGTCACTTTCATTCAAATATATCACATTTAATCACGTTTTAGCCACCTTTTAGAGATGTTTTTGTCATTTGTAGTTGCATTTTGTCATTTTTTGTCACTTCTAGTTGTGTTTTTGTCACTTTTATTCAATTTTATCACATTTAATCACGTTTTAGTCACCTTTTAGAGATGTTTTTGTCATTTGTAGTAGCATTTTGTCACTTTTTGTCACTTCTAGTTGTGTTTTTGTCACTTTTATTCAATTTTATCACATTTAATCACGTTTTAGCCACCTTTTAGAGATGTTTTTGTCATTTGTAGTAGCATTTTGTCACTTTTTGTCACTTCTAGTGGCGTTTTTGTTTATGTTTTTGTCGCTACTTTTCACATTTTTGTCCATTTTATATCCATTGTTGTCACTTGAACATATTTTAACAAATCCAAACTACATGTTCAGCAGTTTTCATGCAGTGGAGGAGATGATTGTGCTTCAAAAACTGCAGCCTTTGACATTTGTTAATTGCGATGTTTATTAATTGCGCAGCTCGGATTAAAGCCTCAAAAACACGAGTTGGGAGCCTTCAAACGCTCATAAAAGTCTCACAGCCTCACATTCCACGTTCTCTCAGCTCGTTCGTGGCCGTCTGTGCGCCACCTGCTGGGTAATGGCTCCGTAAGCGTTCACAGGTGCATTGTGGGAGTCGCACAGCTGGATCGACCCGAACCTGAACCTCAGAGACACGAATGCTGCAGCGACCAGCGAGTTTCTGCTGTGACCAGATCCTCGACAGACGGAGAGGGAAACAATCCAGAGCAGGGAAGGAGTTAGAGTCCAGCTTCTGACAGACGGGACTGAAAGTGACAGAAACAGGACTGAAAGTGACAGAAACGGGACTAAAAGTGACAGAAACACAGCTAAAAGTGAGAAAAGTACAGCTAAAAGTGACAGAAACAGGACTAAAAGTGACAGAAACAGGACTGAAAGTGACAGAAACAGGACTAAGAGTGACAGAAACAGGACTAAAAGTGACAGAAACGGGACTAAAAGTGACAGAAACGAGACTAAAAGTGGCAGAAACTGGACTAAAAGTGACAGAAACGGGACTAAAAGTGACAGAAACGGGACTAAGAGTGACAGAAACGGGACTAAAAGTGACAGAAACACAGCTAAAAGTGAGAAAAGTACAGCTAAAAGTGACAGAAACAGGACTGAAAGTGACCAAAACACAGCTAAAAGTGGCCAAAACACAGCTAATAGTGACCAAAACACAGCTAAAAGTGACCAAAACACAGCTAAAAGTGGCCAAAACACAGCTAAAAGTTACAAAAACGGGACTGAAAGTGACCAAAACACAGCTAAAAAGTGACCAAAACACAGCTAAAAGTGACAAATGTGACTAAAAGTGACAAAAACGCAACTTAAAGTGACAAAAAAAGGACTAAAAGTGACAAAAACACAGCTAAAAGTGACACAGATGCGACTAAAAGTGACCAAAGATGACTGAACATGACAAAAAAGTGACAAAAACGCATGATTTAAAGGGGAAAAAAACACTAGATTTGGCAAAAATGCTACTAAAAGTAACAAAGAAGCAACTAAAAGTGCCAAAATCTTTACTAAAAGACACAAAAACTTGATTAAAAGTGAATAAAAGCGAGAAAAATGTGACTAAAAAGTGACCTAAACGGGACTAAAAGTGACAACACCACAACAAAGTGACAAAAATGCAACTAAAAGTGAGAAAAACACAGCTTAAAGTGAGAAAAACACAGCTAAAAGTGACAGAAACAGGACTGAAAGTGACGACAACACAGCTAAAAGTGACCAAAACACAGCTAAAAGTGACAAATGTGACTAAAAGTGACAAAAAAAGACTAAAAGTGACCAAAACACAGCTAAAAGTGACAAATGTGACTAAAAGTGACAAAAAAAGACTAAAAGTGACCAAAACACAGCTAAAAGTGACAAATGTGACTAAAAGTGACAAAAAAAGACTAAAAGTGACAAAAACACAGCTAAAAGTGACACGGATGCAACTAAAAGTGACAAAGGGATGACTGAACGTGACAAAAACACATGGATTTAAAGGGGAAAAAAACTACTAAAAGTGCCAAAAACCTAACACAAAATCTTGATTAAAAGTGAATAAAAGCGAGAAAAATGTGACTAAAAAGTGACAAAAATGCGACTAAAAGTGACAAAAATGCGACTAAAAGTGACAAAAAATGCGACTAAAAGTAACAGATGGGTCTAAAAGTGACAGAAAGAGGACTAAAAGTGACAAAAACAGGACTGAAAGTGACGACAACCCAGCTAAAAGTGACAAATGTGACAAAAACACAGGTAAAAGTGACACAGATGTGACTAAAAGTGACAAAAGGTGACTAAATGTGGCAAAAATGCTACTAAAAGTAACAAAAAAGCAACTATAAGTGCCAAAAACTTTACTAAAAGACACAAAAACTTGATTAAAAGTGAATAAAAGCAAGAAAAATGTGACTAAAAAGTGATCTAAATGCGACTAAAAGTGACAAAAACGTGACTGAAAGTGACAAAAATGGGACTAGAGGTGACAAACGGGACTAAAAGTGACAGAGGGGTATAAAAAGTGACTATAAGCAACAAAAACGGAACTTAAAAGCAGGAAAACACAATTTATTTTTATTTATTTATGCTATCATTTTATCTTTTTGTTGAACGTCGAGTGCTGTTTTTTTCCCATTCTTATTTAACTTTCCCAGTCGACAAATGAACGCAGCCCTCGACTTTCCGTAGAACTGTGTCAAAGCTGTGAAAAGTGAGCCGCCGGGAGGAAGAGGCAGACTCCGAGCGCGAGCCGTAAATCTGCGCCGTCCTTTCTCTGGTGAAAGTCTCCGCGGCGACTCGTGGTTATTTAGTGCCGGCACAAAGCTCTGTTTGAAAAGCGTTTCTTTGACCCGCTGTGAGGAAGACGAGGAAGAGGAGGGGGACGGACGTGATTAACGGCCCCCCGAGACGTGCAGCGCCACTCGCCACCAGCAGGGGCAGCGCGTGGGGCCGGGCCGGGCTTTAAAGCTGCGCCGTGGGACTTTGTTTGACTGATCTGACTGGCATTTGTTCAAAAATACAAGAAACAAAGACCAGTTGGTGATTAGATTTATGTTTTAATAATGGGATTCTGTCTAAAAGTGACAAAAACGCAACTAAAAGTGACAAAAAGTTGCGACTAAAAAGGACAAAGGCTACTATAAGTGACTAAAACACAACTAAGTGACAAAAACTTAACTGAAAGCAACAAAAAAACGACTAAAATGCGACTTAAAGTGACTAAAGCTCAACTGTAAGTTACAAATGCAATAAAAGCTGATGAACGCACCTGAAAGCGACCAAAACGCAACTAAAAGTGACAAAACCTGACTAAAAAGGACAATGAAGCAACTAAAATGTGACTAAAACTGACAAACACAACTAAAAGTGACAAAACTAAACTAAAAATGACTATAAAGCATCAAAAATGCGACTAAAAGTGATAAACGCAACTAAAAGTGACAAAAAGTTGCGACTAAAAGGGACAAAGGCAACTATAAGCGACTAAAACACAACTAAGTGACAAAAACTCTACTGAAAGCAACAAAAAACGACTAAAACGCGACTTAAAGTGACTAAAGCTCAACTGTAAGTTACAAATGCAATAGAAGCTGATGAACGCATCTGAAAGCGACAAAAACGTGACTTATAGCGACCAAAACACAACTAAAAGTGACTAAACTAAACTAAAAATGACTATAAAGCAACAAAAATACGACTAAAAGTGACAAACGCAACTAAAAGTGACTAAAGCGCAACTTTAAATGCGATCATAAATGACAAAAATATGATTAAGTGACAAACGTGACTAAAAACCATAAAAATGGGACTGAAAGGGTCAAAAATGTGACTTAAAGTGAAAAATGCTACTAAAAGCGACCAAAAAACATGATTAAAAGCGACAAAAAGTGACTAAATCCGAGGGAAAAAAAACGGTGACAATGTGACAAACACAACTCAAAGTGACTAATGCGACTAAAAGTGAGAAAAAACAACTTTAAAACTACTAAAACACAACTAAAAGTGACTTAAACGTGACTAAATGTGACTTAAACACGACAAAAAGGCAATTTAGGCGACAAACGTGATTAAAAGCGACAAGTGGACTAAAAGTGACCAAAATACAAATAAAAGCGTATAAAATGCGACTAAAACGTCAAAAATGCCACTAATAGCGTCCATAATTCGACTAATAAGGTCGAAAATGTGACTAAAAGTGTCCAAAATGCGACTATGGTAAAAAATGCGACTTACTGTGTCAAAAATTTGATCAAAGGGTCAAAAATGCAACTAAAAGCGTCAAACATGTGACTAATGAGGTAAAAAATGTGAGTAAAAGCATCATAAATGTGACTTAAAGGGTCAAAAAATTCAACCAAAAGGGTCACAAATGTGATTAGATTTATGTTTTACTAATAAGATCTAAAAGTGACAAAAAAAACTCAACTAAAAGTGACGAAAAGTTGCAACTAAAAGGGTCAAAAATGCAACTAAAAGCGTAGAAAAGTGACTAAAAGCATCAAAAATGTGACTTAGTGTCAAAAATTCGACCAAAAGGGTTAAAAATGCAATTAATAAGGTAAAAAATGTGACTTAAAGGGTAAAAATTCGACCAAAAGGGTCAAAATGCAATTAATAAGGTCAAAAATGTGACTTAAAGGGTCAAAAATTCAACCAAAAGGGTCAAAAATGCAATTAATAAGGTCAAAAATGTGACTTAAAGGGTCAAAAATTCGACCAAAAGGGTCAAAAATGCAATTAATAAGGTCAGAAATGTGACTTAAAGGGTCAAATATTTGACCAAAAGGGTCAAAAATGCAATTAATAAGGTCAAAAATTCAACTTAAAGTGTCAAAAATATAACTAAATGCATCTACAATGCGACGTAAAACCTCAAATGTGATTCAAAGAGACAACGTGACTAAAGCACATCTAAAAGTGACTAAATGTGACAAAAACATGAGCCTTCATACTCTTGTTGGATAAAACAAGTTTAACCAAAACGATATAAACAAATTTTGAATATTTTTGGGCTCAGATTATGTTTGCGGTTCAGAGTAAATGTTCTGCAAATGTCCCTTTGAGGTCGGTGTGTCGCACAAAACGTGAACGCACCTCAACATAAACCACAAACGTGCAGAAACATGACTTTGTAGTCCTGTTTTGAATGATCACACGTGGAATAAATGGAAACGATTAGAGCAAATATGTCAAGTATCTGTGGTGAGCTTTAACAAGGATTTAGGCCGTTTCCTGGATTCACTTTTAGAGTCTCGCTGCAGACTGTGTTCGCGCTCAAACTGAAACCGTTTGAATGAAACTGGGATTAAACTGGTGCCGAATGTCGATAAAATCATGTTTGGAGAAAAGTTGAAGTTCGGGAGAAAGAAGAGTGGAAAACATTCATTTGTTGTTCTGCAAATGAGGTTTTAACAATGTTTTCTCATCAAAAACAATCAAAAACGTGACTAAAAGCAACAAAAAAATCAGTTTTTATTACTTTTTGTCGCTTTTTGTTGCATTATTGTCACTTTTTATCACAATTTTGTCACTTTTAGTCACGTTTTTGAAAAGTTGAATCATGCTTTTGTCATTTTAAGTCACGTTTTTGTCCATATGAATCACGCTTCTGTCAGTTTTTGTTACTTTTTGTTGCATTATTGTCACTTTTGATCACTTTTTTGTTGCATTTTTGTCGCCTTTGTCACAATTTTGTCGCTTTTAGTCACGTTTTTGTTCATTTCAATCGCGCTTTTGTGGGTTTTTATTACTTTTTATCTCTTTTAGTTGCATTATCGTCACTTTTAATAATGTGTTGGTCAATTTTAATCGCGGTTACGTCACATTTTTGTCCTGTTTTGTCGCTTTAGTCACAATTTAGTCACTTTTAGTCACATTTTTGTTCATTTGAATCACGCTTTTGTGGGGTTTTTTTCTCATCAAAAACACACCCGAGTTGGACAAAAATCTCACGTTTTTTTTTATTTACACGTAGCAAACCTGTTCATCTTAAAGTGAGTGTGACCAGTTTGAAAGATTTTCTAGGCAACTATAAGCGACTGAAACACAACTAAGTGACAAAAACTTAACTGAAAGCAACAAAAAAACGACTAAAACGTGACTAAAGCTCAACTGTAACTTGCAAATGCAATAGAAGCATCTGAAAGCGACAAAAACGTGACTAAAAGCCACTAAAACGCAACTAGAAGTGACAAAACCTGACTAAAAATGACTATAAAGCAACAAAAATGCGACTAAAAGTGACAAACACAACTAAAAGTGACTAAAGCGCAACTTTAAGTGACTAATACGTGATTTAAATGTGACCATAAATGACAAAAAAAAAATTAAATGACTAAAAACTTGACTAAAAACAACAAACTTAAAACCGTAAGTGTGACCAGTTTGAATGATTTTCTAGTTTTGTCTTTATTTAGTGGATAATATTTTCCTCATAATCGTAAAATAGAAAAATGATAAAAATCCAGACTCTTCCGGCACATTTTTCAGTCCTTAAAGACAAGTTGAATCGCGCTTTTGTGGGTTTTTATTACTTTTTATCTTTTAGTTACATTATTGTCACTTTTAATGTGTTGGTCAATTTTAATTGCGGTTATGTCACTTTTTTGTCACGTTTTGGTCGCTTTAGTCACAATTTGCCACAAAGGCACTTTTTTGTCCAATTGGATTAGGCCTGTCAGTTTTTGTCACTTTTAGTTGCATTATTGTTGTTTTTGTCACTTTTTGGTACCTTGTGTTTTTTCTTGTTGCTTTTTTGTTATTTTTAATGACATTTTTGTCAATGTGAATCACAATTTTATCGCTTTTAATTGCATTATTGTCACTTTTGAGCGCAGCATTGTCACTTCTAGTTATGTTTATGTCAATTTTAATCGCGCTTTTGTCACTTTCAGCTGCATTATTGTCACTTTTAATGGTGTTTTTGTCAATTTTAATCGCAGTTTTGTCACAATTTGGTTTAGTAACAATTTTGTCACTTTTAGTCACGTTTTCGTCAATTTTAATCATGCTTTTGTCGGTTTTTGTTACTTTTTGTTGCTTTTAGTTGCATTATTGTCACTTTTAATAATGTGTTGGTCAATTTTAATCTCTGTTATGTCACATTTTTGTCACCTTTTTGTCGCTTTAGTCACAATTTTGTAATTTTAAGTCACGTTTTTGTCCGTTTGACTTACGCTTCTGTCAGTTTTTGTTACTTTTAGTTGCATTATTGTCACTTTCTGATCACTTTTCGTCGCCTTTTTGTCATGTTTTTGTCACCTTTGTCACAATTTTGTCAGTTTTAGTCACGTTTTTGTCGGTTTTTGTTACTTTTTGTCGCTTTTAGTTGCATTATTGTCACTTTTTATCACAATTTTGTCACTTTTAGTCACGTTTTTGACAAGTTGAATCACGCTTTTGTCACTTTTAGTCGCATTATTGTCAGTTTTGAACGCGGGCTTTGTCACTTCTAGTTACATTTATGTCCATTTTAATTGCGCTTTTGTCACTTTCAGCTGCATTATTGTCACTTTTAATAATGTTTTTGTCTGTTCTTGGTACCTTGTATTTCTTCTAGTTGCTTTTTTGTTACTTTTAATGACATTGTTGTCAATGAGGATCAGGTTTTTGTTACTTTTTGTCGTTTTTTGTTTTGCTTTTAGTTGCATTGTCACTTTTGATCGTCGCTTTTTGTCACGTTTTTGTGGCCTTTGTCACAATTTTGTCACTTTGAGTTACATTTATGTCCATTGTAATTGCGCTTTTGTCACTTTCAGCTGCATTATTGTCACTTTTAATGGTGTTTTTGTCACTTTTTGGTATCTTTGGTTTGTTCTAGTTTCTTTTTTGTTAATTTTAATTATGTTTTTGTCAATGCGAATTATGCTTTTGTCAGTTTTTGTTACGTTTTGTCACTTTAAATTGCGGGGTTTGTCACTTCCAGTTACGTTTATGTCAATTTTAATTGCGCTTTTGTCACTTTCAGCTGCATTATTGTCACTTTAATGACGTTTTTGTCACTTTCAGCTGCATTATTGTCACTTTTAATGACGTTTTTGTCACTTTCAGCTGCATTATCGTCACTTTTAATGACGTTTTTGTCACTTTCAGCTGCATTATTGTCACTTTTAATGACATTTTTATCACTTTCAGCTGCATTATCGTCACTTTTAATGACGTTTTTGTCACTTTCAGCTGCATTATTGTCACTTTTAATGACATTTTTGTCACTTTCAGTCACTCACTTTGACTTACTTTTGAAGCGTTTCTGTCGGTTGCTGCTTCTTCTACTGAGTCAGCCGTCTTTATGCCAAACAAAACAGGATATTTAGTTGTTTGTGGAGGAAACGTTTGCTGCCTTTGTGCTCTGCTGATTGTCGTTTTGATTTATCGTCCCGCGCTGTCACCGCCGACAGCCGGGAACGCAGGTGTACTTTGTGTTTTTCAAACGTCACACTCTATTGTCAATCGAAAAACATGACACGCCGATGTCAAAGTGACCCAAAAACAGCCCCGACGTCGATAAAACCCACAAGAATGCACAATATGTCGGCGTGAGGCTGACGTGGCGTTTGTGGACCCTCCGTTATCTGGAGCTTTATTTGAGTCTGAGAGGAAACACCTCGGAGGAGAACAAACGACAAACAGCCGGGCTTTTGGGGAATCCCCCGCTCTCAAGAGAAGGACGGGCCACTATTTATAATCTGCAAACAGCCTCCTCTTTGAGTCCCACCGGGGGGAGGGCGGGGGAGGAAGAGGGAGAGGGGAACGGGGACAGAGGAGGGGGAGAGAGAGAGAGAGTGTAAGGGAAAGAGAGGGAGAGGGGAACGGGGACAGAGAGGAGGGAGAGAGAGAGAGAGGAAGGGGGAGAGAAAGAGGGAAAAGGGGACAGAGGAGGGAGAGAGAGAGAGGGAGAGAGTGTAAGGGAAAGAGAGGGAGAAAGAAAAGGGGACAGAGGAGGGAGAGAGAGGGAGAGGGGACAGAGAGGAGGGGGAGTGAGAGAGAGAAAGAGAGAGAGAGAGGGAGAAAGAAAAGGGGACAGAGAGGAGAGAGAGAGAGAGAGAGGAAGGGGGAGAGAAAGAGGGAAAAGGGGACAGAGGAGGGAGAGAGAGAGAGGGAGAGAGAGAGAGAGAGAGGAAGGGGGAGAGAAAGAGGGAAAAGGGGACAGAGGAGGGAGAGAGAGAGAGGGAGAGAGAGAGAGAGAGGAAGGGGGAGAGAAAGAGGGAAAAGAGAACAGAGGAGAGAGAGAGAGAGAGAGGGAGGGAGAGAGAGAGAGAGAGGAAGAGAGAGAGAAAGAGGGAGAAAAAAAGGGGACAGAGGAGGGAGAGAGAGAGAGAGTGTAAGGGAAAGAGAGGGAGAAAGAAAAGGGGACAGAGGAGGGAGAGAGAGAGAGGGAGAGAGTGTAAGAGAGAGAGAGAGGGAGAAAGAAAAGGGGACAGAGAGGAGAGAGAGAGAGAGAGTGTAAGGGAAAGAGAGGGAGAAAGAAAAGGGGACAGAGGAGGGAGAGAGAGAGAGGGAGAGAGTGTAAGGGAAAGAGAGGGAGAAAGAAAAGGGGACAGAGAGGGGGGAGGGCGGGGGAGGAAGAGAAAGAGGGGACAGAGAGGAGGGAGAGAGAGAGAGGGAGAAAGTGTAAGGGAAAGAGAGGGAGAAAGAAAAGGGGACAGAGGAGGGAGAGAGAGAGGGAGAGAGTGTAAGGGAAAGAGAGGGAGAAAGAAAAGGGGACAGAGAGGGGGGAGGGCGGGGGAGAAAGAAAAGGGGGACAAGGAGGAGTGAGAGCGAGGGAGAGTGAGAAAGAAAGAGAGGGAGAGAGAGCAAGGGAGAGAAAGGGGGAGAAAGAGAAGGAAAGGGGGGGTGAGACAGAGGGAAAGAGGGAGAAAGCGAAGGAAAGAGGGGGGAATAGAGGAGTGTGTGTGAGAGAGAGAGCGAATGAGAAAGAAAGAAAAAAGGGAGAGAGAGCAAGGGAGAGGGGAAGGCGGGGGGAGATGAAGGGAGGGAGAGAGAGAGAAAGAGAGGGAAAGGGGGAGAATGAGGAAGAGAAAGAAGGAGAGGGGATGGGGGGCGGAGGAAGAGGCGATTGAGAGGGAGAAAGAGAAAAAACAGGGAAAAGGAGGGAGAGGTAGGGAAAGAGGGTGAGAAAGGGGGAGATAGAGGAAGAAAGAGGGAGGAGGGGGCTGAAGGAGGGGGAGATTGAGGGGGAGAAGGGGGGAAGCGAGGGAGAGACAGGGAATGGGGGAGAGAAGAGAAAGGGGGGAGAGAATGAGGAAGAAATAGAGGGAGAGAGAGAGAAAGGGAGAGAGGAGGAGGGGGAAAGAGGAAGGGGGAGGAAGGAAAGAGGGAGAGAAAAGGGGGGGAGAGAGAAAGGAGAGGAGAGGGAAAGAGAAGGGGGAGAGTAGGAGAGAAAGATGGAGGGAAATGAGGAGAGAAAGAGAAGGAAAAAGGGGGACGGAGCACGAGAGGGAGAGAGTGGGGGAGACTGAGAGAAAGATGGCGGGCAAAGGGAGAGAGAGAGAGAGAGAGCGAGAGAAAGGGGAGGGGCAAAGGGGGAGAGAGAAACAGAGCGTTCTGGCCCACAGCAGCAGATCTGGTCAAACTCAGTGAAACAAAAGCCCCACAAAAGAGAAAACACCAGAGCGACGAGATCAGCCCAAACACACGAGTAAACACGACGTGCAGCGGCGTTTTCACCGACGGGCGACAAACACGAGCCGCACGGACCAAAAACCTACCTCCCCCGCCCTTTTAACCCTTTTTCTAACTTTGTTCTTCATCAAAAACATGTCCGCAGCTGCTTTTAGCTTCACTCGCTTCACGTTTCATTGATCCTGTTTACGAGTCTGTCCTCACAAAGCACCCTGTTTCAATTTTCCCAGATAAAGTGACGTCGAGGGCTGCAAAGATTAATTAATAAATCATGACTAGTCGTTTCTTTGGACTAAACAGACTCTAAAACACACACAAAAAGACCTTTTTATAACAAAGACGGTGACATTATTACATCAAAATATAAAAAAAAAAAGAAATTATTCCTTTTTGCATCATTAATATGCTTTATTCTTAAAAAATCTCAATCTAGAAACCTTTAGTCGCCATAGTCCAATCTTTATTTGTTTAAAAATGTATTTAAAAAGCTGAAATATCACGTTTACTACCATTTGAACAGCTTCGGACTAGTCTGTGCGCCCTCTGCTGGCAACAATAGTGTCATTTCAAATCATAAAACAAAAAATAGCAAGATTTGGGTTTTCAAAATTTGAAAATATGTGACAATAATAACAAAATAATAGTTTGGTTTGAAAACTTTCATGGGGCCTAAGAGTGACCCCTGAGGAACACCTTTACAATCACATGTTTTATCCAAGTTAATCATTGTTTTTAATAATTAGGCTTCAAGAAATGTTTGTTCTTTAATGAAATATAATGACATTTTAAGGAATTTTGGACCTTAATCGGTCAAAATTTCAGACAATTTGCCTTTTAAACATTTAAAAATGTCAAATTTTCTTATCGTCACCCGTAAATGTTTTAATTATATTTTGAAAACCTAGAAAATCACTGCAGCTCGACGTTTTCTTGAGATAATGTTGAAATAACTGACTTAACATTCATCACAAACTGTTTTGTTTTATAAAAGAATCATGTTTTTTTTTTAATCATTTTGTCGCTTCTAGTCACACTTTTATTGCTTTTAGTTTATTTTTTGTTGCTTTTAACTCCATTTTTGTTCCTTTTAGTCAAGTTTTGTCACATTTTATTGCCTCAAGTCACATTTTAGTCAGGGTTCTATCGCTTTGAGTTGCTTTTGTCGCTTTTAAATCTTTTTTGTCACTTTAAGTCGCAATTTTGTCATTTTAATTGCGTTTTTTTATTGCTTTTAATCGTGTTTCTGTCATTTTTATCGGCGCATTTGTCACTTCTGTTACATTTTTGTTGATTTTAGTTGTGATTCTCAAGATTTTATTTGCGTTTTCTGCTCTCAGCCGCCATTTAGTCGCTTTTAATTGAGGTTTTGTCAGTTTTAGACACATTTTTATTGCTTGTAATTGCGTTTGTCGATTTGAGTTTTTTCTGTTGCTGTCGATTTTGTCACTTTGAGTTGCATTTTTGTCGCTGTTAAGACAAATTTTTATCTTTTTGAGTTGTATTTGTCACTTTTAAGTCTTTTATTTTGAGTTTTTGTTACTTTTAGGCTCGTTTTTGCCGCTTTCAGTCGAGTTTTTGTCGCTCTCACTTGCGTTTCTGTTGTTTTTTGATCTTTTAAAGGTTTAGAGCACATATCAGTCGAAATTTCTATTCAAAGTTTTTTAAAAAGTCACATTTTCTTGTCGTCCTCGCCCGTAAAATCTTCCCACGTTTTGTAAACCTTGAAAATCACCGCCGCTCTTTAGTCAGGGTTCTATCGCTTTGAGTTGCTTTTGTCGCTTTTAAATCTTTTTTGTCACTTTAAATCGCAATTTTGTCACTTTTAATTGCGTTTTTTAATCTCTTTTAATCATGTTTCTGTCATTTTTATCGGCCCATTTGTCACTTTTGTTACATTTTTGTTGATTTTAGTGTGGATTCTCATGCTTTTAGTGGCGTTTTCTGCTCTCAGCCGCCATTTAGTCGCTTTTAATTGAGGTTTTGTCAGTTTTAGACACATTTTTATTGCGTTTAATTGCGTTTGTCGATTTGAATTTTTTTCTGTTGCTGTCGATTTTGTCACTTTGAGTTGCATTTTTGTTGCTGTTAGTCAAATTTTTATCTTTTTGAGTCGTATTTGTCACTTTTGAGTCTTTTATTTTGCATTTTTTCAAGTTTTTGTTACCTTTAGGCACATTTTTGCCACTTTCAGTCGAGTTTTTGTCGCTCTCACTTGCGTTTCTGTTTGTGTTTTGATCTTTTAAAGGTTTAGAGCACATATCAGTCGAAATTTCTATTCAAACTTTTTTAAAAAGTCACATTTTCTTGTCGTCGTCGCCCGTAAAATGTTAAAAGCTCTTTAGTCTGTAGTCATGGTTCTATCGCTTTGAGTTGCTTTTGTCGCTTTTAAATCTTTTTTGTCACTTTAAGTCGCAATTTTGTCACTTTTAATTGAGGTTTTTATCGCATTTAATAATGTTTCTGTCATTTTTATCGGCGCATTTGTCACTTTTGTTACATTTTTGATAATTTTAGTGTCGATTCTCAAGATTTTATTGGCGTTTTCTGCTCTCAGCCGCCATTTAGTTGCTTTTAATTGAGGTTTTGTCACTTTTAGACACATTTTTATTGCTTTTAATTGCGTTTGTCGATTTGAGTTGCATTTTTGTTGCTGTTAGACACTTTTTTAAATCTTTTTGAGTTGTATTTGTCACTGTAAGTCATTTATTTAAAAAAAATTTCAAGTTGTTGTTACTTTTAGGCACGTTTCTGCCGCTTTCAGTTGAGTTTTTGTCGCTAGTTTTTAAAAAAGTCACATTTTCTTGTCTTTGTCGCCCCTAAAATCTTCCCACATTTTGTAAACCTTGAAAATCACTGCCGCTCACCGTTTTCTCGGTGATGAATGTGAAGTCAAAGGTTACTTCAACATTATCTCGACTGTTTTGCTTGTGCTCCGTCTTCTGCCGACACCAGCTCTTTCACTTTTGTGTTTTTCTTTCGCTTTAAAAACCTTGAAAACCGCTGTAGTTTGACATTTCGAGGGGATAATTCACGGCTAAACTTAGCACTTCACCGTTTCTGCCCGTTCTCCTCGTTAGTCATTCACTTTGTTGACGTTTTATCACTAAATCGACCGGTTTTCGTTTCATTTTTGAGGCCGTGGAAGCTGAGTTTGACACTTTACAGAGCAATAACAAAGAGCGATGACTCAACCCGCTCGGCTCGTTTGGTCGGTTTCGCTCAAACCTTAATATTCAAATTTAGCCTTTGTTTGTCGCTGGTTGAACCTTGACAATCGTGACTGTAACGTTTTGTTTGGACGCCTCTGACCAAAAGTGTTTCAAAAATGTCCCGGCGTTTGTTTTTAGAGGTTACTATCGCGCTCAAACCTGTGGGAAACAAAAAATAATAAATAAAGCTGCACAATTTGAGGAAAATGTCTGATTGCTAGTAGATTTTCTGACCAGATTTATGTTTTAATAAAGTTGCATTTTTATCACTTTGAGTTGTGTTTGTCGCTTTTAAGTGTTTTTTTTAATGCTTTTAGTCACAATTTAGTCACTTTTAGCTGTTTTTTTAATCGCTAGCAGTCATTTTTTGTCGCTTGTAGTCATGATTCTAATGCTTTTAGATTTATTTATTTTTTGTCGCTTTTGTCACGTTTTTGTAGCTTGAAGTCACGTTTTTGTTTTTATTCATCTTTTACTCACGTTTGTGCTTTTAATCATGTTTAAGTCACATTATTCCCGTTTATAGTGGCTCTTTTTGGCGCTCTTATTCAAGTTTTTGACTCTTTTATTCACGTTTTTGTCACAGTTGTCACTTTAAATTATGTTTTGTCGCTTTTAGTTACATTTTTGTTGCTTTCAATGCAGTTTTTGATGCTTTTTATCGTGTTTTAGTGACGTTACTCACTATTATAGTCACTTTTTTGTCATTTGTTGCTTGTAGTCGCGCTTTGTTGGTTTTTAATTATGTTTTAGTCACGTTATTCCTGTTTATAGTGGCTCTTTTTTGATTCTCTTATTCACTTTTAGTCACATTTTTGTCACAGTTGTCGCTTTATGTGATGTTTTGTCACTTTCAGTCGCATTTTTGTTGCTTTTAATGCAGTTTTTGACGCTTTTATTGTAAGTCTTTGTCTTTGTTGCTTTTAGTCATGTTTTTGATGCTTTTATTTGCATTTGTCGCTTTTAAGTCTTTTCGTTTGTTGCTTTTAGACACATTTTTGACTAAACTACAACAATAGCTGCTTTTGCTGTTTGTGGAGCAGACACTTTGAGGTTTGATAATTGCGTCCATTCACTTTAGATTAAATGTGGACTCATAATCTGCTTTATATAAACTACAATCCTGTGTTAAACGTGTTAAATGTGTTAAAGCGGCCGACTTCACTGACACAAGCTGCACAAAACCACCTGGACATTTCACGTTTAATGATAATTTGCAGTTAATCCCACTGAAGTCACGTTCTGCTCTTGACTTTGGAGTCCATTACGGCGGTGTTTAACGTGTTTCTGTCTCGTTAGTGCGTTCTTTTGTTCTGGTTTGTGACACGATCGTCCCGTGTGTGTGTGGTCTGAGCTCGTTTATGTGCCCTTTCCCTCGTGTTATCATGATTTAAAGGTGTGTTTGTGCTCCGTGACGACGTGTAAAGTGTGAATTTACAAACTAATCCTAAAAAGTCTGAACGCTTTTGTGTTTTTGTCACTTTTGGACATGTTTTTGTCACTTTTGGACATGTTTTTGTCACTTTTGGACATGTTTTTGTCACTTTTGGATGCGTTTTTGTTACTGTAAGTCAAATTTTGTAGCCCTTTTTGTAGTGTTTGTCACTTTTAGTTGTGTTTTTGTCACGTTTTTGTCGTTTTTTTGTAGTGTTTGTCACTTTTAGTTGTGTTTTTGCCACTTTTAGACATGTTTTTGTCACTTTTAGTCACGTTTTTGTCGCTTTTTTGTAGTGTTTGTCACTTTTAGTTGTGTTTTTGTAAGTTTTAGACATGTTTTTGTCACTTTTAGGAATGTTTTGTTACTTTAAGTCAATTTTGTCGCCCTTTTTGTAGTGTTTGTCACTTTTGGTTGTATTTTTGTCACTTTTAGACATGTTTTTGTCATTTTTAGTCACATTTCTGTCGCCCTTTTTAAAGTGACAAAAACACAAAAGTGACAATCACTACAAGTTGTGTTTTTGTTGCTTTTTAGTAACGTTTTTGTCACTTTAAGTCAAATGTTGTCAGTCTTTTTGTGGTGTTTGTCACATTTAATCATGTTTTTGCCGCTTTTTTAAGTGTTGGTCACTTTTGTTTTTGTCACTTTTAGACATGTTTTAGTTACTTTTAGTCATTTTTGTATCACTTTTAGTCACAATTTTGTCACTCTTTTTGTGTTTTTGACACTTTTAGTTGTGTTTTTGTCACTTTTAGTCACATTTTTGTCACTCTTTTTGTAGTGTTTGCTTTAGAGTTGAGTTTTTGGTCAGTTTTTACAGACCATTAAAATGCGTTCAAAGACGTACTTCCAGCTACATTTTCTAAACTTCACTAGTATTTATTGTAAACGATTATTATTATTATTTTCGATTACTATTATTATATCGATTTACTTTAAATCGCAAATAAAAATGGTTTTATTAAATTTGACCAAGATGAATCTGATAAGAGTTCAATTACAGGCAAAAATCACAAAATTTAAATGTTTTTATTGTCATTTTTTAATTTGTAACTTTTAAGTGTGTTTTTGTCCATTTTAATCGCACTTTTGTCACTTTTAGTCGTGTTTTGACACATTTTTGTTGCTTTTAGTGTTGTTTTGTCACTTTTGGCTGCATATTTGTAACTTTTAAGTGTGTTTTTGTCCATTTTAATCGCACTTTTTTAAATAATTCTTTGTTGTGGAGCCTGCGTAAAGTCGTTATATCAATTATCACTGAATTAATCGATGATCTCGTTGCGATTAAAGGCCACACACACGTCTGTTTTCTCTGCAAACGCCTCCGACACCTCTGAGCTTTTACCCATCAGCCCCAGTTGCTTTTAGTGGTGTTTTGTCACTTTTAGTTGCATTTTTGTTGCTTTTAGTGGTGTTTTTGTCACTTTTGGCTGCATATTTGTAACTTTTAAGTGTGTTTTTGTCCATTTTAATCGCACTTTTGTCACTTTTAGTCGTGTTTTGCCACATTTTTGTTGCTTTTAGTGGTGTTTTTGTCACTTTTGGCTGCATATTTGTAACTTTTAAGTGTGTTTTTGTCCATTTTAATCGCACTTTTTTAAATAATTCTTTGTTGTGGAGCCTGCGTAAAGTCGTTATATCAATTATCACTGAATTAATCGATTATCTCGTTGCGTCTGTTTTCTCTGCAAACGCCTCCGACACCTCTGAGCTTTTACCCATCAGCCCCAGCTGTTAGCCCCTGTCTGCGGTTACCCATGATCCCCTGCTGTTAGCCTGCGTTAGCTCGTCGTGTTGGGTTACGTTAGCTCCGGGCTCCGACAGAGACGAGGTTTTACGAAGCAGAACTGAGCCGTAAAAACCACATTCAGTTCAGCGTTTCCCGTTCATACATTTATCTGATCAGGTTTATGATTTATGATTTAATAATGGGATTCTGTTCAAAGTTCAACTGACAAACTGAAAGAATCACGAGTTTACAGAATGTTTTTGTCACTTTTAATTGCACTTTTATTGCTTTTAGTTGTGTTTTGTTGCTTTTAGTTGCGTTTTTTTGATTTTAGTTGCGTTTTTGTTGCTTTTAGTTGCGTTTTGTTGCTTTTAATTGCACTTTTATTGCTTGTAGTTGTATGTTGTTGCTGTTTGTCGTGTTTTTGTCACTTTTAGTTGCGTTTTGTTGCTTTTAATTACACTTTGCTTTTAATTACACTTTTATTGCTTGTAGTTGCGTTTTTGTTGCTTTTAATCAATTAGACCAAACATATGATTTTAAAACTCATTTATTGAAGTTTTAAGTCTAAAAAAAGAGGCTGAATTTTTAGGACAATTTTCAGTCCGATATAGTTGACTTAAAAACTAAATAATAAATCCAAATCCCCTCTGTACATTTTTATAACTAATATGTTACAAAATGAACAAGAAATTTAAACCTGGTTCTGTCCATTTTTCAGATTTAAACGTCCCAAATATGTGGATTTTTGGCCGTTTTTTCACATAAAACACCTTATTTCTACATAAAAACATGATATGATGAAAAACTTGTAATACATTTTTTCTTACATTTATGTGACTGAATGACAGGAGGAGTTAAACATTGATATCTTTAAATGTAATATTTCTTCCTGTTTCACCTGCAGCGTGTCTTAAAATAATAAATAAATAAAGTCCATCTGTGTTTCCACTTGACGCCGCGGCACACAAACGTCGCTGGAAACAGTTTGAACGAGTTTTGGTTCGAACTCAAAGCACGACCACAAACCATAAACACATAAACGAGACGCTTTTCAAACGTTCTGACGCTTCGGTTTCCGTGGCTCGCGCTGTTCGGGGTTTTACACTTTGGACGAACCGGGACCAGAGCAGAGCGGGGAAAAAGAGCGGAAAAAGAGGAGAAAAACTGGACGAAATGTGGTTTTTAATGTTTATCACGGCTCGCTCGTAAAACAGCTTGTCGTCGTGTGTCGCTGAGGAGGAATTCTCCACTTCAAGCAACAAAAATGTGACAAATGTGTGATTAAAATGGACAAAAACACACTCGAGATGAACAAATATGGGGCCAAAAGTGACAAAACACCACTAAAAGCTACAAAAATGTGGCAAAACACGGCTAAAAGTGACAAAAGTGCGATTAAAATGGACAAAAACACACTTAAAAGTTACAAATATGCAGCCAAAAGTGACAAAAACACCACTAAAAGCAACAAAAATGCAACTAAAAGTGACAAAATCTCAACTAAAAGCTTTTAGTTTGTTTTTGCTGCTTTTAGTTTGTTTTTCATGCTTTAAGTCTCATTTATGTTGCTTTTAATCGCATTTTTGACGCTTTTAGTCATGTTTTTGTTGCTTTTTGTCACGTTTTTGTCGTTTTCAGTTGTGTTTTCTTATCACTTTGAGTTAAATCCTTGTGTCCGTTGTGTCAGAATCTTGTTGAGTCCAGATTGTACAGTTTGTGTGGATCTATTTTAGGCTGATCTTTATGTCTCGAGGGACAAAAATGCATTTGAAGAAAACAATGTCAGAGAAATCTATGGACGAAGTGGATTCGATGGAAGAATCAAACGTCTTTTGGAGCAGATTGGACACGTTTGTGGTTGTTTCCTGTATAGTCTGGCCTTAATGGAGCGTCTTCATCGAACCCGTGTGAACATGATGGGATTATTAAGTCATGACGTCATGACTTAATATGATATGATATTAATATGACGAGATAAAGTAAGCTCCGTGTCGTCTGGGGCTGTCGTCGACTAAAGAAATTCTTTTAGTTGAGTTTTTGTTGATTTTAGTGGCACTTTTCTTGCTTCTAGTTGTATGTTGTTGCTGTTAGTCGCGTTTTTGTCACTTTTAGTTGTGTTTTGTTGCTTTTAATAGCACTTTTATTGCTTTTTGTTGCGTTTTTGTTGCTTTTAGTTACGTTTTGTTGCTTTTGGTTGCACTTTTATTGCTTTTAGTTACGTTTTGTTGCTTTTAGTTGCACTTTTATTGCTTTTGTGTTTTTATTGCTTCTAGTTGCGTTTTGTTGCTTTTAATTGCACTTTTATTGCTTTTTGTTGCGTTTTTGTTGCTTTTAGTTACGTTTTGTTGCTTATAATTGCACTTTTCTTGCTTCTAGTTGTATGTTGTTGCTGTTAGTCGCGTTTTTGTCACTTTTAGTTAGTGTTTTTGTTGCTTTGAGTTGCATTTTTGTTGCTTTTAGTGGTGTTTTTGTCACTTTTGGCTGCGTATTTGTAACTTTTAAGTGTGTTTTTGTCCATTTTAATCGCACTTTTGTCACTTTTAGCCGTGTTTTGTCTCTTTTCCGGGTCCTTTGCGCTCGTCGCTGATTATTTTCACGTGATAAAGTAAGCTCCTTGTCGTCTGGGGCTGTCGTCGACTAAAGAAATTCTTGGTCGACTAAAGACCATCAGGATCAGGATTTACGAAAAAAAAAAAAAAATCTGGAAAACGATAATTAAATCAAATGTAATGAGGACGTAACAGCAGCCAATGAACAGAGACATCGTCCTCTGCTTTGGCTCTCAGTCATTACAAACTTTTCAAGAAACTTTCTCCCATTTATCTTTTTTATTTTTTTCAGTGTTTAGTCCTGCTTTGGTCAAATTTTGGTTCTGGTTTAGTCCTGCCTACCAGGTTTAGACCTTGTTTTAGACCTGGTTTGGTCCTGGTTTAGTCCTGGTTTAGTCCTTGTTTAGACCTTGTTTAGACCTTGTTTTTGGTCCTGGTTTGTTCCTGGTTTGGTTCTGGTTTGGTCCTGTTTTAGTCCTGGTTTGGTCCTGGTTTAGTCCTTATTTTCACCTGTAGACATCGTTTAGTCCTAGTTTGACAATAGGTTGATAATCCTGGTTTAGACTTGGTTTAGTCCTGGTTTAGTCCTTGTTTAGTCCTGGTTTGGTCCTTGTTTTCACCTGTAGACTTGCTTTAGTCCTGGTTTATGAGTTAATGGATCTGAATCTGGCTCATCCTTGTTCTCTTGCTGTGAGTCTGTTTTTTCCCCGACTAAACCCCCCTCTCTCAGACTCAGACTCCGGCTCAGACTTGGACTCGGCCCGGTTCAGACTCGGTCTTGGTCTTGGTCTTGGTCTTGGACCGGTTCAGACTCGTTCTTGTATCGTTCTGTTCCACAAACGGCTCAGATTTGATTTCGCGATAAAAACTCTGCTTCACTTCACTTTGGTCTCGCTCTCGTCCAACCAGAACCGACTGTGACACGAACGGCTCCAGCTCCAACGGCAGCCTGAGGTCAGGGGTCAGGGGTCAGACCGGGGTCAGACCTGGTGTACGACCAGTTAAGTTTGTTCTTATTTTGGTTCTGCTTTAATCCTCGTTTGTTCTTGGTTTGTTCCTGCTCCTTGGTCCAAAATAGTCCTGTTTAGTCCTTGTTTTGGCCTGTAGACCTGGTTTAGTCCTGGTCTTGTCCTGGTTTAATCCTGGTTCAGACCTGGTTTAGACCTGGTTTAGTCGTGGTTTAGACCTGGTTTTGACCTGTAGACCTGGGTTAGTCCTGGTTAAGACCTGGTTTAGTCCCTGTTTTGGTCTGTAGACCTGTTTTTTTCCTGGTTTAGTTCTTGTTTCGTCTATGTTTTGGCCTGTAGACCTGGTTCAGTCCTGATTTTGACCTGATTTTGACCTGGTTTAGTCCTGGTCTAGTCCTGGTTTGTTCCTGGTTTAGTCCTGGTTTAGTCCTGGTTTAGTCCTGGCCTTGTCCTGGTTTAGTCCTGGTTCAGACCTGGTTCAGACCTGGTTTAGTCCTGGTTTAGTCCTGGTTTTGGCCTGTAGACCTGGTTTAGTCCTGGTTTAGTCCTGGTTTAGTCCTGGTTTAGACCTTGTTTTGGCCTGTAGACCTGGTTTAGACCTGGTTTAGTCCTGGTTTAGTCCCAGACACAGCAGAGACAGTTTTCAGGGTTAAACAAACCCAGTTAAACTAAAGTCTTGTTTGTTTCCTTCAAACCTCGGCTCGATCTCCTTTAAACCTCAGTCGAGTCCAGCTCTTCACTTTCCATAAACTAAACACTTTTGCGCCGTAACTTCAGTCGTTAAACTTTTAAGGGCTTTCGAGGGCAAAGTTTGGAGTGAAAGTAATTTATTTATCGAGTGTTACGACTCCAAACTCCACCGATCTGGCCCCGGGCTCCTCCTGATGTCGATAATTGGACCCAAACAATAAAAATGTGTGGAAAGAACATTTGATCACAACAAGAATGTACGACTGAGGGTTTGAGCCATAAACGTACCGGTGATTGGTGTTGTCCTGTAAGAGACCTGGTTTAGGACTCGTTTAGACCTGTAGACCCGGTTTAGACCTGGTTTAGTTCTTATTTAGTTCTTGTTTTGGCCTGTAGACCCGGTTTAGACCTGGTTTCTGGTTTTGCTTTGTTTTATACCATTTTAGACGTGGTTTAGTCCTGGTTTAGTTCTGGTTTAGCTCTGGATTAGACCTTTTTTTGCCTCGTTTTAGTCCCGGTTTAGACCTGGTTCAGTCCTGGTTTAGTCCTGTTTTTAGACCTGGATTAGATCTGGATTAGTCCTGGTTTAGTCCTGTTTTTAGACCTGGATTAGATCTGGATTAGTCCTGGTTTAGTCCTGTTTTTAGACCTGGATTAGATCTGGATTAGTCCTGGTTTAGTCCTGTTTTTAGACCTGGATTAGATCTGGATTAGTCCTGGTTTAGTCCTGCTTTTAGACCTGGATTAGATCTGGATTAGTCCTGGTTTAGTCCTGCTTTTAGACCTGGATTAGATCTGGATTAGTCCTGGTTTAGTCCTGCTTTTAGACCTGGATTAGATCTGGATTAGTCCTGGTTTAGTCCTTTTTTTAGACCTGGATTAGATCTGTTTTTAGTCCTGGTTTAGTCCTGGTTTAGACCTGGTTTAATCCTGCTTTAGTCTTGGTTCAGTCCTGTTTTTAGACCTGGTTTAGACCTGCTTTAGTCCTAAAAGCGACAAAACACAACTTGGTGACAAAAACGTGACAGAAAGTGACTAAAAGTGACAAAAATGCAACTAAAAGTGATAAAAAGGTGATAAAAAGGTGATAAAAAGGTGATAAAAACGCGATTAAAAGGGACAAAAAAGCATGACTAAAAGTGACAAAAGTGCGAATAAAAGTGACAAAAAAGCACGACTAAAAGTGACAAAAAAGCACGACTAAAAGTGACAAAAAAGCACGACTAAAAGTGACAAAAAAGCGCGACTAAAAGTGACAAATGTGACTAAACATGACAAACGTGATTTAAAAGCACGACTGAAAGTAACAAAAACGCAACTAAAAGTGACAAACGCGATTAAAAGTGACAAAAGACGCCATTAAAAGGGACAAAAAAGCGCAACTAAAAGTGACAAATGTGACTAAACGTGACAAATGTGATTTAAAAGTGACAAAAAAACACGACTGAGAGTAACAAAAATGCAACTAAAAGTGACAAACGCGATTAAAAGTGACAAAAGACGCCATTGAAAGGGACAAAAAAGCGCAACTAAAAGTGACAAATGTGACTAAACGTGACAAATGTGATTTAAAAGTGACAAAAAAACACGACTGAGAGTAACAAAAATGCAACTAAAAGTGACAAACGCGATTAAAAGTGACAAAAATGTGATTAAAAGGGACAAAAAAAGCATGACTAAAAGTGACAAAAAAGCGCGACTAAAAGTGACAAAAAAGTGCGACTAAAAGTGACAAAAATGTGATTAAAAGGGACAAAAAAGCACGACTAAAAGTGACAAAAAAGCACGACTAAAAGTGACAAAAAAAAGCGCAACTGAAAGTGACAAAAGTGACTAAAGGTGACAAACGCGATTTAATAGTGATAAAAAAGCGCGACTAAAAGGGACAAAAAAGTGCGACTAAAAGTGACAAAAATGTGATTAAAAGGGACAAAAAAGCACGACTAAAAGTGACAAAAAAACACCACTAAAAGTGACAAACGTGATTAAAAGTGACAAAAGACGCGATTAAAAGTGACACAAACGTGACTAAAAGTGACAAACGTGGCAGCGGAGGAGTGTGAGAACAGAGCGAGAGTGAAACAATGACTCCAGCGTTTCGACGGTTCCCAGGGCTCCAGGCGTCCAGTTGTTCCCGGGCCAGATCTGATGTTCCGCACACGTTTGGCGTTCCCCGCGCCCGACACTTTTTGGACACGACCAGGTACTTTTCACCAAACACAAGGCGCAGAAACACACGGGACCCTGTGGGAGCCCGGCATGAGCTAATGCAAAAGGTTTGAATCTCATTTAACGTGCGGCGGAGGCTAAACAAAGGCCGATTGTTGAGGAGCCACAATGCTACGCTAACGCTAACGTCACTGAAACTGAATCCAAACACGACTCCATGACGACCCGGAGAGACGCATGAGCTAAGACTAGCTTAAAGTCACTGGGAATCATACATACATACAGTGTGATTAGAGGAGGGGAGGGGGGAGGGAGGGAGAGAGAGAGAGAGAGAGAGAAGGAATAGAGGGGAGGAGAGAGGAGAAGGAGGGAGAGGAGGAAGGAAGAGAGGGGAGGAGAGAGAGGAGAAGGAGGGGAGAGGAGGGAGGGGGAGAGAAGGAAGAGAGAGGGGGCAGAGAGAGGAGAAGGAGGGGAGAGGGGAGAAGAGAGAGGAGAAGGAAGGGAGAGGAGGAAGGAAGAGAGGGGACAGGGAGGAGAAGGAGGGGAGAGGAGGAAGAGAGAAGGAAGAGAGAGGGGGGACAGGGAGGAGAGAAGGGAGGAGAAACAGGGGGCAGAGAGAGGAGGGAGGAAGAGAGGGGAGGAGGAGGGGGGAGGGGAGGAGAGAGAGGGAGAGAGAGAAGGAAGGGAGGGTGGGAGAAGGGAGAGCGGGCAGAGAGACGGTGGGGAGGAAGAGAGAGGGGGAAAAGGGAGAGTAACGGGAGGGGGAGAAATGGAAGGAAGAGGGGAGGGAAGGAAGAGAGAGAAGGATGGGAGAGGAGGGTGAGAAAAAATGCAGGGGGAAGAGAATGAAGGGGAAGGAAAGAGAAGGGAGAGAGGGGGAGAAAAACCACAACGAACACACACGACTTAATGGACTTGAATCCCTGGATAATTATCATTTCGTTAAGTCTTTCTTCACACTTCACTGACGTCTCATTAAAGCACAGTCGTTATAAACAGACCTCAAAGTGTGCGCTGCCCCTTTAAAAACCCCTTCACGACTTTTCTTCGACCGAAAAATGGCGCCGGTCTCAGAAAACGCCACGACTTTTGCCTTTAAACCGCGTTCGCTCTCGGTTTCCGCCTCGTGAGCCTCTCGGTCGCCACAAAAACGCTCTTCGGAACGGAAAATCGAAACCCCAAACCAGAAGAAGAAGAAGAAGAAGAAGAAGAAGAAGAAGAAGCGCCTCGTGCGATTTGGTTCGGATAAAGATCGGCGTGAGTCAGGGCTTTGGAAATAAAAGCTCTAGTTTTCGCCCTAATTCAATATTCCGCAGATGTTTTCCAAGAACGAAAATGTCCACAAGCCGCGTTATTGCATTTTGAGATTCAATGTATCGCGTAATTCGATGGTTTCTGTTTACGTCTGGCCATAAACGGGGATTTTTAAAGGGTCATTACGTAACATTTCTGGCTCCTGTTGGTCCAAATCCACTTTATTCGTTTGTGCATGTAAAAATATGCAGAAAAAATACTGAACAGACACAAAATAATAGAAAACTACAAAAACAAACAGTATAATGTGATGTCAATGGTCCCAAAACAAAACAAGTAAAATCAAAGCAAAGCAAATGAGTTTAGAAACTTTAAAATTGCAACTTAGTGACACAAACACATCTAAAAGCTTCAAAAAACCCCAAAAAAGCAACAAAACACAACCAAAAGCTTCATAAGGTTACAAAAACACAACTAAAAGCAACAAAAACACATCTAAAAGCTTCAAAAACGCAACTTAAAGCTTAAAAAACGCAACTAAAGGCGACAAAAATGCATCTAAAAGCTTCATAAAGCAACAAAAACGTGACTAAAAGCAACAAAAACGCAAAAGCTTAAAGCTTCAAAAAAGTAACTGAAACACAACTGAAAGTGACAAAAACGCAACTAAAAGCTTCATAAATGCGACTTAAAGCAACAAAACAGATCTAAAAGCGACAAAAATGCAACTAAAAGCTTAAAAAATGCAACTAAAAGTGACAAAAACGCAACTAAACGCTTAAAAATGCAACTAAAAGTGACAAAAATGCAACTAAAAGCTTAAAAATGCAAGTAAAAGTGACAAAAATGCAACTAAACGCTTAAACGCATATGCTTTTTTTGTTTGTTTTGTTTTTGTATTTCTATGGACCGAAGAAAAATAAACTAACTAAAAAATGCAACTAAAAGTGACAAAAACACATCTAAAAGCTTAAAAAATGCAACTAAAAGTGACAAAAACGCAACTAAAAGCTTTAAAATGCAAGTAAAAGTGACAAAAACACAACTAAAACCTTAATAAATGCAACTAAAAGTGACAAAAATACATCTAAAACCTTAATAAATGCAACTAAAAGTGACAAAAATACATCTAAAAGCTTAAAAATGCAACTAAAACCTTAAAAAACTCAACTAGAAGCTTCAAAACGACCCGTTTGTCTGTTAGCGCTCTCCTTCTGTGCGCCGCAGGTAGCAGAGAATTCCTGGTGTGTTTTCTTTTCCTCGTTGAGTAACTTTCTGCCGGCGATAAAGCCTTTGGCACTCGGCCCGTTAAGAAGACGGATCGCCGGCTCGTATCTCGGCCGCGGCTTAAAAATTGTCCCGAAAACGCAGATATCTCCAAATCCTGGTGGGAACGGCCGGAGTCTGTGTTTGCTTTGAACCGACGAGCGCTAAAGGTTATCAGCGCGGACGACATTCACGCTAACGACACACATTAACAGCTGAAAGTGTCGACAATCACTTTAGAAAGTATTCAGACAGACAGAGGGGGGAGTGTCCTGCTCATGGACACAAAGGCAGTGACCGGGATCGAACAACAACCTTTGAAACGGATTATTTTGACAAGAAAATAGATAAAACATGCAGAAAACGGCGTGTAAAAGACGTTAATGGTAAAAAATCTTGCCGGTACGGAAGCCCTGAGAGGCAAGTGGGGGAAAAAAAAATAATAATAATAATAATGGAATTTGATTTTATGAATTCAAATATTTTCCTTCACTTTTAGTTAACAGGTAAAATAAAATAAATGGTACGTGTAAAGTCTTTTTTTGCGGCTGATTAAAATGGTATTTTATTGTTTAAATATCAAAACAAAAGTGATAAAACGGCACAACTACAAGTGACAAAAACGTAATAAAAGTGACAAAGGTGACCAAAAGCGACAAAACACAACTTAATGACAAAAATGCGGCTAAAGGTGACAAAAACACATGTTAAAATGACAAAAAAGTTACAAATATCAAAACAAAAGTTGGGATTTTTTGTTCTTTTTTTCTTGTAAACCCACCAACATCGCACATTTTAATTGATTTTTTACCTGCAAGCTCAGATTTTAGGAAAAAACATTTTTAACTCAGAAAATGTCATGATTTTTTTTTCCATTGTCAGTGGGGCTAATTACATTTATATTTTTTGCTTTTAGTTTGGATTTTTTTTTTTTTTTGCAGAGTATTTTTTACCTGCAGCTGGAGGTATTTGAACTTGGAATTTTATTTTTTATTTTTTTTACATTGTCAGAAGGGCTGATTCAATTTTGATTGAGATTTTTTTGTTTTATGTTTAGCTGAGTTTTTCTTTTTTTTTATTTCTTTCCATTTTAATTTTTCTTTACCTGCATGTTCAAATTGGAGTAAAGAATGTTTTGAAGTCGGAAAACTTTGTGCTCTTGTTTTTTATTCCACTTGCCTCTCAGGGCCCCCGTAAACACAAGTAACTGTCAAATATAATACACTAGAGAATTATAGAGCAGTGCTTTCCAATAAAATAAAAATAATAAAACACACATTTCTTCACATTTTAAATTTTAACTACTGATGAGTTTCTACTTAACCCCAGAATTTTTTTTTTTGTTAATTGTTATTATAGTTAAATTTTCCAGTGTTGATTAACATGAACAATTCACCATTTAAATAAAAAATCTATGCATATTTCAAATCAACAAGTAAATAAATTCAGAGTGTAAAAATTTTATCAAAAATGAGCTGAAACTTTTTTTTTTTTTTTTTTCAATTATTAGCGAGAACACAAATGTTTGATTTTTTTTCACTCCGTCCCGGGCTCGTGTTTCTGACACGCCCCTCCAGAGGAAACAGCTGGAGCACATTATTAGCATTAGCCGCTAACGTTAGCCGCCGCGCAGAGCCGTTTATTCTTGCCGCGCGATCGTGACATGATAAAGACATCGAGGCAGCTCAGTCCTGATGTAGACTTGGTTTAGTCCTGTTCTAGTCCAGGTTTGGTCCTGTTCTAGTCCAGGTTTGGTCCTGTTCTAGTCCAGGTTTGGTCCAGGTTTAGTCCTGTTCTAGTCCAGGTTTGGTCCTGTTCTAGTCCAGGTTTGGTCCTGTTCTACTCCAGGTTTGGTCCTGTTCTAGTCCAGGTTTGGTCCTGTTCTAGTCCAGGTTTGGTCCAGGTTTGGTCCTGTTCTAGTCCAGGTTTGGTCCTGTTCTAGTCCAGGTTTGGTCCTGTTCTAGTCCTGTTCTAGTCCAGGTTTGGTCCTGTTCTAGTCCAGGTTTGGTCCAGGTTTGGTCCTGTTCTAGTCCAGGTTTGGTCCTGTTCTAGTCCAGGTTTGGTCCTGTTCTAGTCCTTGTTCTAGTCCAGGTTTGGTCCTGTTCTAGTCCAGGTTTGGTCCAGTTCTAGTCCAGGTTTGGTCCAGTTCTAGTCCAGGTTTGGTCCTGTTCTAGTCCAGGTTTGGTCCTGTTCTAGTCCAGGTTTGGTCCTGTTCTAGTCCAGGTTTGGTCCTTGTTCTAGTCCAGGTTTGGTCCTGTTCTAGTCCAGGTTTGGTCCAGTTCTAGTCCAGGTTTGGTCCTGTTCTAGTCCAGGTTTGGTCCTGTTCTAGTCCAGGTTTGGTCCTGTTCTAGTCCAGGTTTGGTCCTGTTCTAGTCCAGGTTTGGTCTTGGTTTAGTCCTGTTCTAGTCCAGGTTTGGTCTTGGTTTGGTCCTTGTTCTAGTCCAGGTTTGGTCCAGTTCTAGTCCAGGTTTAGTCCTGTTCTAGTCCAGGTTTGGTCCTGTTCTAGTACAGGTTTGGTCCTGTTCTAGTCCAGGTTTGGTCCTGTTCTAGTCCAGGTTTGGTCCTTGTTCTAGTCCAGGTTTGGTCCTGTTCTAGTCCAGGTTTGGTCCTGTTCTAGTCCAGGTTTGGTCCTGTTCTAGTCCAGGTTTGGTCCTGTTCTAGTCCAGGTTTGGTCCTGTTCTAGTCCAGGTTTGGTCCTGTTCTAGTCCAGGTTTGGTCCAGTTCTAGTCCAGGTTTGGTCCAGTTCTAGTCCAGGTTTGGTCCTGTTCTAGTCCAGGTTTGGTCCTGTTCTAGTCCTGTTCTAGTCCAGGTTTGGTCCTGTTCTAGTCCAGGTTTGGTCCAGGTTTGGTCCTGTTCTAGTCCAGGTTTGGTCCTGTTCTAGTCCAGGTTTGGTCCTGTTCTAGTCCTTGTTCTAGTCCAGGCTTGGTCCTGTTCTAGTCCAGGTTTGGTCCAGTTCTAGTCCAGGTTTGGTCCTGTTCTAGTCCAGGTTTGGTCCTGTTCTAGTCCAGGTTTGGTCCAGTTCTAGTCCAGGTTTGGTCCTGTTCTAGTCCAGGTTTGGTCCTGTTCTAGTCCAGGTTTGGTCCTGTTCTAGTCCAGGTTTGGTCCTGTTCTAGTCCAGGTTTGGTCCTTGTTCTAGTCCAGGTTTGGTCCTGTTCTAGTCCAGGTTTGGTCCTGTTCTAGTCCAGGTTTGGTCCTTGTTCTAGTCCAGGTTTGGTCCTGTTCTAGTCCAGGTTTGGTCCTGTTCTAGTCCAGGTTTGGTCTTGGTTTAGTCCTGTTCTAGTCCAGGTTTGGTCTTGGTTTGGTCCTTGTTCTAGTCCAGGTTTGGTCCTGTTCTAGTCCAGGTTTGGTCCAGTTCTAGTCCAGGTTTAGTCCTGTTCTAGTCCAGGGTTGGTCCTGTTCTAGTACAGGTTTGGTCCTGTTCTAGTACAGGTTTAGTCCTGTTCTAGTCCAGGTTTGGTCTTGGTTTGGTCCTGTTCTAGTCCAGGTTTGGTCCTGTTCTAGTCCAGGTTTGGTCCAGTTCTAGTCCAGGTTTGGTCCTGTTCTAGTCCAGGTTTGGTCCTGTTCTAGTCCAGGTTTGGTCCTGTTCTAGTCCAGGTTTGGTCCTGTTCTAGTCCAGGTTT
Source organism: Rhinogobius similis (assembly GCA_019453435.1). Taxonomy (NCBI): domain Eukaryota; kingdom Metazoa; phylum Chordata; class Actinopteri; order Gobiiformes; family Gobiidae; genus Rhinogobius; species Rhinogobius similis. Next base: position 28,552,256 of record CM033640.1, read on the forward strand.
GGTCCTGTTCTAGTCCAGGTTTGGTCCTTGTTCTAGTCCAGGTTTGGTCCTGTTCTAGTCCAGGTTTGGTCCTGTTCTAGTCCAGGTTTGGTCCTGTTCTAGTCCAGGTTTGGTCCTGTTCTAGTCCAGGTTTGGTCCTGTTCTAGTCCAGGTTTGGTCTTGGTTTAGTCCTGTTCTAGTCCAGGTTTGGTCTTGGTTTGGTCCTTGTTCTAGTCCAGGTTTGGTCCTGTTCTAGTCCAGGTTTGGTCCAGTTCTAGTCCAGGTTTAGTCCTGTTCTAGTCCAGGGTTGGTCCTGTTCTAGTACAGGTTTGGTCCTGTTCTAGTACAGGTTTAGTCCTGTTCTAGTCCAGGTTTGGTCTTGGTTTAGTCCTGTTCTAGTCCAGGGTTGGTCCTGTTCTAGTCCAGGTTTGGTCCTGTTCTAGTCCAGGTTTGGTCTTGGTTTAGTCCTGTTCTAGTCCAGGTTTGGTCTTGGTTTGGTCCTTGTTCTAGTCCAGGTTTGGTCCTGTTCTAGTCCAGGTTTGGTCCAGTTCTAGTCCAGGTTTGGTCCTGTTCTAGTCCAGGTCTGGTCCTGTTCTAGTCCAGGTTTGGTCCTGTTTTAGTCCAGGTTTGGTCCAGTTCTAGTCCAGGTTTAGTCCTGTTCTAGTCCAGGTTTGGTCCTGTTCTAGTCCAGGTTTGGTCCTGTTCTAGTCCAGGTTTGGTCCAGTTCTAGTCCAGGTTTGGTCCTGTTCTAGTCCAGGTCTGGTCCTGTTCTAGTCCAGGTTTGGTCCTGTTTTAGTCCAGGTTTGGTCCTGTTCTAGTCCAGGTTTGGTCCTGTTCTAGTCCAGGTTTGATCCTGTTCTAGTCCAGGTTTGGTCCAGTTCTAGTCCAGGTTTGGTCCTGTTCTAGTCCAGGTTTGGTCCTGTTCTAGTCCAGGTTTAGTTCTGTTCTAGTCCAGGTTTAGTTCTGTTCTAGTCCAGGTTTGGTCCTGTTCTAGTCCAGGTTTGGTCTTGGTTTAGTCCTGTTCTAGTCCAGGTTTGGTCCTGTTCTAGTCCAGGTTTGGTCCTGTTCTAGTCCAGGTTTGGTCCTGTTCTAGTCCAGGTTTGGTCCTGTTCTAGTCCAGGTTTGGTCTTGGTTTGGTCCTGTTGTAGTCCAGGTTTGGTCCTGTTCTAGTCCAGGTTTGGTCCTGTTCTAGTCCAGGTTTAGTCCAGGTTTGGTCTTGGTTTGGTCGACGAGGAGAAACATAAACAGAAGCAGCGCTAATGGAGCAGAATGAAGACGGGGGAGTCTGGGGGGAGTCTGGGTGGCCGGGGGGGTCTGGGTGAGTCAGAGGGGCCCGTGAGTGGGCAGCAGAGTCTGGGGGGCCTGGGAGGAGTCTGGGGGTGAGTCTGGGGGGAGTCTGGGTGAGTCAGAGGGGCCTGGGGGGGGCCGTCGGGCTTTTGAGGAACAGACCGAGTCACGACCAGGACCAGTTTGAACCGGACGGAAACGAGACGCGGCAAACATTCATGAATCATTTCTGGTTCTGGAGAGTCCTGAACCCGGAGCAAACGTCTGAGTCAAAAGAGAAACTAAAACCAGCCAAAGAACCAGACGCAGCGGCAAAGAACCAGACGCAGCGGCAAAGAGCTGCGATTGAAATGTTTAAGTGTCAATATTAATGGGACGATTAGAACATTACAAGAACATGCTGAAGTCGACTCTTAAATGTAATGTTTAACTTGATTCAGTCCTGGTCTAGGTCTGGTTTGGTCCTGGTTTAGTCCTGGTTTGATCCCTTGCAGCTTGGTCCTGATGTAGACAGGGTTTGGTCTTGTTCTAGTTCAGGTTAGGTGCTAGTTTGGTCCCGGTTTAGTCTTGGTTTAGTCTTGGTTTAGTTTTGGTTTGATCCTTGTTTAGTGCTGGTTTAGTCCCTGTTTAGTCCCTGTTTAGTCTTGGTTTAGTCCCGGTTTGATCCTGTGCAGCTTGGTCCTGATTCAGACTTGTTTTGGTCCTGATCTAATCCTGGTTTGGTCTTGGGTTGGTCTTGTTTTAGTCCTGGTTTAGTCCTGATGTAGACTTTATTTCAGTCCAGTCCTAGTCCAGGTTTAGTCCTGGTCTTCAGTTTTAGTCCTGGTCCAGGTTTAGTCCAGTTCTAGGCCTGGTTTAGTCTTGGTTTAGTCCATAGTCCAAGTGTGAAAGGTAAACCCTCAGATGTGACTCACTCGTCTCAGATTCTCTTGAACACTGAGTCCTGGTTCAGTCGTGGTCCTGGTCCTGGTCCTGGTCTAGTCCTGGTCCAGTCCTGGTCCTGGTCTAGTCCTGGTCTAGTCCTGGTCCTGGTCTAGTCCTGGTCCTGGTCCTGGTCCTGGTCCTGGAGTGAAAGCTGAACCCTCAGATGTGACTCACTCGGCTCAGATTCGGTCTTTACTCGAGGCCGTTCCGCCGCACTTTAAAAGACAAACACGCACTTCCGGGCCTCGGTTTTCAGAACACGAGTCCCACAAATAAAACGAGCCGACGGATCTCGGCGCAGAACGGCAGGCTTTTGGTTTCGGTTCTTTGTCGTTTCTGTAAAATCATCACTTTATTTATTTAACGTTTGTGTCACAGATCAGTCTGTTTGTTTAACGTGAAACAGGAAAAAATCTGAAATTTAAAGATATCAATGTTAAACTTCTGCTGTCGTTCACTCACATAAATGTAAGAAAAAAATGTATTACACGTTTTTCACCATGTCTTGTTTTTATGTAGAAATTGGGCGTTTTATGTGAAAAAATTATCAAAAATCCACATATTTGGGACATTTAAATCTTAAAAATGGACAGAACCAGGTTTAAATTTCTTCATTTTGTCACATATTAGTTATAAAAATGTACAGAGGGGATTTGGGATTTATTATTTAGTTTTTAAGTAAACTAGATCTGACTAAAAATTGTTAAAAATTCAAATTTCGCCTCTTTTTTTTTTTACTTAAAACTTCAATAAATCAGTTTTAGAATCGATATTTAAAAATCCTTCTGTACGTTTGGTCTAAATCCTTGTTGAGTCCAGATTGTACAGTTTGGTGTAGGATCTACTTTAAGGCTGATCTTTATGTCTCGAGGGACAAAAATGCATTTTCAAAAAACGTCTTTGGAAGTTCCAATGTCGGAGAAATCTATGGATGAAGTGGATTCAATGGAAGAATCAAACATCTTTAGGAGCAGATTGGACACGTTTGTTGTTTCCACATGAAAGTCGATGTGTGAGAGAGAAAACTGACCAAAAAATAGACAAAAAAAAGACTTTTGCCTGTAGAGTCTCGCTAAAACGTGAGCGAAATATAATCTTAGATAAATATTTTTTGTCACGACGGACAGTGAACAGCTTTACGTCTCATTTATTCCATCGTCATATCGAAAGTAAAACAGAAATAAAATGTGCAGCGTGTCTGTTTTCGACGTGAGTGAAGTCTTTAAATCCAACACAAGACAAGCGCTGGAAAACTGTCCGATTAAAGCTGGTGCCCCCGACCCAGGCGGTGTTATCAGGGATTATTATTTGTCAAATCATAACTATTGTGTCAGGATTTAACATTATCAACTTTACACAAATTGTCAAACAGAAAGTGACGGAAACCGTGACTAAAACTGACAAAAAAATGCAACAAAATCAACAAAAACTTGACTAAAAGTGACAGATTTGACCAGGTGGTGTTATCAGGGATTATTATTTGTCAAATCCTAACTATTGTGTCACGTATGTGGATGTTGGCCCTTGTTTACAGTCTGGTTGCTATGGTAACAGCTGTAGAATTACCTCTAACTGTGTCATTTTTTTGCTCGTGTTCAACAGGAAGTGACATTATAAACTTCACACAAACTGACAAACAAAAAACGTGACAAAAACTGACAAAAACGTGACGAGAAGCAACTCAAAGTGACAAAAATGCAACTAAAAGAGAAAAACAACAACTAAAAGTGACAAAAACGTGACTAAACACAACTCAAAGTGAAAAAACTGATACTAAAAGAGACAAAAACACAACTAAAAGCAACAAAAACTCAATTATAAGTGACGAAAACTTAACTAAAGGTGACAAAAACGTGACCAGGTGGTGTTATCAGGGATTATTATTTGTCAAATCCTAACTAGTGTGTGATGTTTGTGGATGCTGGCCCTTGTTTACAGTCTGGTTGCTACGGTAACAGCTGTAGAAATACCTCCGTGTCATATTTGTGCTCGTGTTCAACCAGAAAGTGACATTATAAACTTTACACAAACTGTCAAACAAAAAGCGACCAAAAACATGACTAAAACTGACAAAAACATGACAAGAAGCGACAAAAACGCAACTCAACGTGACAAAAATGCAACTAAAAGAGAAAAAAAACAACTAAAAGTGACAAAAACGTGACTGAACGCAACTCAAAGTGAAAAAACTGAGACTAAAAGAGACAAAAACACAACTAAAAGCGACAAAAACTCAATTATAAGTGACAAAAACATGACCAGGTGGTGTTATCAGGGATTATTATTTGTCAAATCCTAACTATTGTGTCATGTTTGTGGATGTTGGCCCTTGTTTACAGTCTGGTTGCTATGGTAACAGCTGTAGAATTACCTCTAACTGTGTCATTTTTGTGCTCGTGTTCAACAGAAAGTGACAAACTGTCAAACAAAAAGCGACAAAAACATGACTAAAACTGACAAAAACGTGACAAGAAGCGACAAAAACGCAACTCAACGTGACAAAAATGCAACTAAAAGAGAAAAAAAACAACTTAAAGTGACAAAAACGTGACTGAACGCAACTCAAAGTAAAAAAACTGAGACTAAAAGCGACAAAAACTCAATTATAAGTGACAAAAACATGACCAGGTGGTGTTATCAGGGATTATTATTTGTCAAATCCTAACTATTGTGTCACGTATGTGGATGTTGGCCCTTGTTTACAGTCTGGTTGCTACGGTAACAGCTGTGGAATTACCTCTAACTGTGCTGTATTTGTGCTCATGTTCAACCAGGAAGTGGCGTTATAAACTTTACCAAACAGACAAACTGGACAAATGTTTAGTCAATCTGAATCGTGTTCAGTACGTTTTTGTCAGATGCATCTACGTTTTCATCAATAACACAGTATCATCCTGAAAAGATACAGCACCTTTAAGACATGATTATTATTAAAAAGTGCAGCCCTGGTACATTTGCACAGAGTGTGGAGGATGTTTGTTGGACTGAACATAGCTCTGTGCTCGAGTGAGTGTTCGTTCTGCCAATGATTGACAGGTGCGGCTTTGCTCCTGTCGGGAAATGACTCCACTCTGGCCCAGAAGCTCAACTTTATGACCTGTGATTACTGAAGTGTGGCCCGCGGCGTTAGCTCTGGAAGCACAGAGAGAACGAGCACAAGTCTGAGCACAAATGTGAGCAGACAGAGGGTTCTGACACTTTTAGTTGAGTTTTTGTTGCGTTTAGTTGTGTTTTTGTCACTTTTGGATGTGTTTTTGTCATTTTTAGTTGTGTCTTTATTGCTTTTAGACAAGTTTTTGACACATTTAAAGAACTGAACTTTATTACCCCATAATTACTGAAGTGTGGCCCGCGGCGTTAACTCTGGAAGCACAGAGAGTACGAGCACAAATGTGAGGCAGGTTGTGTTTTGAATGCACTTTTATCATTTTAAGTTGTGTTTTTGTCGCTTTTAGTCTTGTTTTTGTCACTTTTAGTCGTGTTTTGTTGCTTTTAGTTGAGTTTTTGTCACTTTTAGACATGTTTTAACGTTTTTAGCTCCGTTATTGTTGTATTTAGTTGTGTTTTTGTTCCTTTTAGTTGTGTTTTTGTCACTTGTAGTCATGTTTTTGTCACTTTTGGATGAGTATTTGTTGTGTTTAGTTGTGTCTTTGTAACTTTTAGTCATGTTTTTGTCGCTTTTAATGAAACTAAACTTATTACCCCATTATTACTGAAGCGTAGCCCGCGGCGTTTGCTCTGGAAGCACGAGCAGAAGTCTGAGCACAAATGTGAGCAGAAAGAGGGTTTTTGTTGCATTTAGTTGTGTTTTTGTCACTTTTAGCTGCGTTTCAGTTGCTTTGAGATGAGTTTTTGTCATTTTTAGTTACGTCTTTGTTGCTTTTAGACTGAACTTTAAACTAAACTTATTACCTGTGATTACTGAAGCGTGGCCCGCGGCGTTAGCTCTGAGAGAGCACAGAGAGAACGAGCACAAGTCTGAGCACAAATGTGAGCAGACAGAGGGTTTTTGTCACTTGTAGTCGTGTTTTTGTCACTTTTAGCTGCGTTTCAGTTGCTTTCAGTCGAGTTTTTGTCATGTTTAGTTACGTCTTTGTTGCTTTTAGACAAGTTTTTGACACTTTTAAAGAACTCAACTTTATTACCTGCCATTACTGAAGTGTGGCCTGCGGGAACGAGCACAAATGTGAGCAGAAAGTTTAGTTGCCCTGTTGTCACTTTTGGTTGTGTCTATGTTGCTTATAGTTGTTTTTGTTGTGTTTAGTTGTGTCTTTGTTGCTTTTAGTTGTGTTTCTGTTGCTATTAGACGTGGTTTTTACACTTGTAGTCGTGTTTTTGTCACTTTTGGATGTGTTTTGGTTGTGTTTAGTTGTGTCTTTGTAACTTTTTGTCGTGTTTTTGTCGCTTATAATGAAACTAAAATTAGTTTCATTACTGAAGCGTGGCCTGCAGGGTTTGCTCTGGAAGCACAGAGAGAACGAGCACAAATGTGAGGCAGATTGTGTTTAGAATGCGCATTTGTCACTTTTAGTTGTTTTTGTCACTTTTAGTTGTTTTTGTTGTGTTTAGTCTGGTTTTTGTCACTTTTAGTCTGGTTTTTGTCAGTTTTAGTCTTGTTTTTGTCACTTTTAGTCTTGTTTTTGTCACTTTTAGTCGTGCTTTGTTGCTTTTGCTTGTGTTTTTGTCACTTTTAGACATGTTTTAACATTTTTAGTTGTATTTTTTGTCACTTAGTCGTGTTTTTTCGCTTTTAGCTCCGTTATTGTTGTATTTAGTTGTGTTTTTGTTGCTTTTACTTGTGCTTTTGTCACTTTTAGTTGTGTGTCTGTTCCTTTTGGTTGTGTTTTTGTCACTTTTAGTCATGTTTTGTCACTTTTGGGTGTGTTTTTGTTGTGTTTAGTTGTGTCTTTGTTGCTTTTAGTCGTGTTTTTTCTCTAAACTCATTACCTGCCTTTACTGCAGCGTGTCCCGCGGCGTTTGCTCTGGAAGCACGGAGAGAACGAGCACAAACGTGAGGCAGAACGACGAAGAGCGCGGAGGAAAGAGCAGCTGATCCCAGACAATAAGGTGGTGACCTCTGCGGCTCTTTTCATTTAAACTAAACCTGGACTCAAGGGAAAAACTCCAGACGTTTAACACCGAGCTTTAAAGGTCCCATATTCTTCTATTTTCCCCTTCACACAGTCTGTTCTCAGGGCTTTGTTGATAAATGTTTGCGTTGTGTAATATCCATAACATAACAGTTTCCAAAAAACACCCATTTCTTGGACTGGCCCCCCTCCTCCTCATCACTCTGAGATCTGACCCCCCTGAACAGAGAGCAGGCTGCCTCCCCCGCCCAACCCGTGCCTCCCCTGTAGTGGAGATGGTGCATGCGCCGTGTGCTCCAGTAAACAGCGATACACAAACACTGAATAAACCTTTTCTCGTCCTGACGGTGCGTCATGCTGAGTCCTACGTCCTGGATCTGACCTGGAGTTTGACGTGCTCCAGGGCCTCAACCACGGACGTGCCGTTTGGTAAATAACAAGCTAACTCTTCTATCTGTCGTATCCATCGTGTAATTACTGTGTAGCATTAGCATTAGCTGTTTTTATTCTTCCTGGAGGCGTGGCTTAAACACCACGTCATCTTAGTGAGGAGCCCCCGTCTGCTGCTCAGAGGGAGACGGAAAAGACAGTTCTCTAGTGAAAACATGAGGGAATCAATCAAAAAACCACTTTGGGCACAACATACGAGGCCCAGAGAGCCCTGGAGGAAGGTTAGAACCTCTGAAGAGTCCATTTTGCACGTTATGGGACCTTTAACCCCTCATCTGCTGCTCCGGGGGCTTCACCGAGACGCCTCTGATCAGCGCAAAACACTCTTTTAGTTGAGTTTTTGTCGCTGTTAGACATGTTATAACGTTTTTAGGTGTATTTTTTGCCACTTAGTTGTGTTTTTTCGCTTTTAGTTACGTTATTGTTGTATTTAGTAGTGTTTTTGTTCCTTTTTATTGTGTTTTTGTTCTTTTTGGTTGGGTTTTTGTCATTTTTAGTTGCTTTATTGTTGCATTTAGTTGTGTTTTTGTCACTTTTAGTCATGTTTTTTCACTTTCAGTCATGCTTTTGTTCTATTTAGCTGTGTTTTTGTTGCTTTTACTTGTGTTTTTGTTGCTTTTACTTGTGTTTTTGTTCTTTTTGGTTGCGTTTTTGTCGTTTTTAGTGGCGTTATGGTTGTATTTAGTGTTGTTTTTGTCACTTTTAGTCGTGTTTTTTCACTTTTAGTTACGTTATTGTTGTATTTAGTCGTGTTTTTGTTGCTTTTACTTGTGTTTTTGTTGCTTTAGGTCACATTTTTGTTGCTTTTAGTTGCGTTATTGTCACTATTAGACATGTTTTAAAGTTTTTAGTTGTATTTTTTGTCATTTAGTCGTGTTTTGTCGCTTTTAGTCGTGTTTTGTCGCTTTTAGTCGTGTTTTTGTTGCTTTTAGTGGTGTTTTTGTTGCTTTTAGTGGTGTTTTTGTTGCTTTTAGTCGTGTTTTTGTGGCTTTTAGTCTAGTTTTTGTCACTCTTAGTTGCTTTTTGTCGCTATTAGACATCTTGTTTTTACTTTCTCACATATTGTGTTCACTTGAATCTTATCGAGAGCCTGGGAGTATTTTAAGCCGAGCGCGTCTCCTTTAACCTTTAGTTCTTTCTTGTCGTCGCGAGTCGCTCGAGCAGAACACGACGCCTGCGAAAACAAACGCACAATAAACGGGCCGCGATAAACGCCGGGCGCTCTTTATCAGGCTCCATCGCGCTGAGGTTTTATGCTAAAGTTAAACGCCTCATTGTCTCCAGCGCAGCTCCGCCCTGCGCCTTCTGCTGGCCGCCGTCCAAGAGCGACAAACGGGGAAGAAAAGAGCCTGGGACGTGGAGGGAAAGAGCGGAGGGTTCGAGGAGAAAAGACACGTGTTCACGGTTTAAAGGAGAGCGTCGCGAGGAAGTGACTCGGAGCCAGGAATGTGGCCCAAACAGTTGGACTGGTGATTATCTTTGTGCTTCGTAAATGCACTTGTTCCGTGTTGTTCGGACGTTAAACGGAGGATAATTGATTTAATGACAAACACAGACTTCACTCGTTTAAAGAATGTTCCACAGTTTGTCATTTTTACGTCACAATCCAGAATGTGTTCAATTAAAGCCGCGTTTTATGGGAGAAATAAAATTTGGAGGAAAAAAATGCACCTGAGACCTGGTTTAGTCCTGGTTTAGTCCTGGTTTAGACCTGGTTTAGTCCTGATTTAGACCTGGTTTAGTCCTGGTTTAGTCCTGGTTTAGACCTGGTTTAGTCCTGGTTTAGACCTGGTTTAGTCCTGGTTTAGTCCTGGTTTAGACCTGGTTTAGTCCTGGTTTAGACCTCATTTAGTCCTGGTTTAGTCCTGGTTTAGTCCTGGTTTAGACCTGATTTAGTCCTGGTTTAGTCCTGGTTTAGTCCTGGTTTAGTCCTGGTTTAGTCCTGGTTTAGACCTGGTTTAGTCCTGGTTTAGACCTGATTTAGTCCTGGTTTAGTCCTGGTTTAGTCCTGGTTTAGTCCTGGTTTAGTCCTGGTTTAGACCTGAATTAGTCCTGGTTTAGTCCTGGTTTTTAATTTTGTTTGTTTTTTTGTACCTTGTTTAGTCCTGGTTTAGACCTTGTTTGGTCCTTGTTTCAGTCCTGGTTTAGTCCTGGTTTAGACCTTGTTTCAGTCCTGGTTTAGTCCTGGTTTAGTCCTGGTTTAGTCCTGGTTTAGACCTGGTTTTAGTCCTGGTTCAGTTCTGGTTTAGTCCTGGTTCAGTTCTGGTTTAGTCCTGGTTTTAGTCCTGGTTTAGTCCTGGTTTAGTCCTGGTTCAGTCCTGGTTTAGTCCTGGTTTAGTCCTGGTTTAGTCCTGGTTTAGACCTGGTTTAGTCCTGGTTTAGTCCTGGTTTAGTCCTGGTTTAGACCTGATTTAGTCCTGGTTTAGACCTGATTTAGTCCTGGTTTAGTCCTGGTTTAGTCATGGTTTAGTCCTGGTTTAGACCTGGTTTAGACCTGGTTTAGTTCTGCTTTAGACCTTGTTTCAGTCCTTGTTTAGACCTGGTTTAGTCCTTGTTTAGACCTGGTTTAGTCCTGGTTTAGTCCTGGTTTAGACCTGGTTTAGACCTGGTTTAGACCTGGTTTAGTCCTGGTTTAGACCTGGTTTAGTCCTGGTTTAGACCTCATTTAGTCCTGGTTTAGTCCTGGTTTAGTCCTGGTTTAGACCTGGTTTAGTCCTGGTTTAGACCTGATTTAGTCCTGGTTTAGTCCTGGTTTAGTCCTGGTTTAGTCCTGGTTTAGTCCTGGTTTAGACCTGGTTTAGACCTGATTTAGTCCTGGTTTAGTCCTGTTTTAGTCCTGGTTTAGTCCTGGTTCAGTCCTGGTTTAGTCCTGGTTTAGTCCTGGTTTAGTCCTGGTTTAGACCTGGTTTAGTCCTGGTTTAGTCCTGGTTTAGTCCTGGTTTAGTCCTGGTTTAGTCCTGGTTTAGTCCTGGTTTAGTCCTGGTTTAGTCCTGGTTCAGTCCTGGTTCAGTCCTGGTTTAGTCCTGGTTTAGTCCTGGTTTAGTCCTGGTTTAGTCCTGGTTTAGTCCTGGTTTAGACCTGGTTTAGACCTGGTTTAGTCCTGGTTTAGTCCTGGTTTAGTCCTGGTTTAGTCCTGGTTTAGTCCTGGTTCAGTCCTGGTTTAGTCCTGGTTTAGTCCTGGTTTAGTCCTGGTTTAGACCTGGTTTAGACCTGATTTAGTCCTGGTTTAGTCCTGGTTTAGTCCTGGTTTAGACCTGATTTAGTCCTGGTTTAGACCTGATTTAGTCCTGGTTTAGTCCTGGTTTAGTCCTGGTTTAGACCTGGTTTAGTCCTGGTTCAGTTCTGGTTTAGTCCTGGTTTAGTCCTGGTTTAGACCTGGTTTAGTCCTGGTTCAGTTCTGGTTTAGTCCTGGTTCAGTTCTGGTTTAGTCCTGGTTTAGTCCTGGTTTAGTCCTGGTTTAGTCCTGGTTCAGTCCTGGTTTAGTCCTGGTTTAGTCCTGGTTTAGTCCTGGTTTAGTCCTGGTTTAGTCCTGGTTTAGTCCTGGTTTAGTCCTGGTTCAGTTCTGGTTTAGTCCTGGTTTAGTCCTGGTTCTGTTCTGGTTTAGTCCTGGTTCAGTTCTGGTTTAGTCCTGGTTCAGTTCTGGTTTAGTCCTGGTTTAGACCTGATTTAGTCCTGGTTTAGTCCTGGTTTAGTCCTGGTTTAGACCTGATTTAGTCCTGGTTTAGACCTGATTTAGACCTGGTTTAGTCCTGGTTCAGTTCTGGTTTAGTCCTGGTTTAGTTCTGGTTTAGTCCTGGTTTAGAGCTTACTTGATTTTTTTTTTTCAGTTTGTACCTGTTTTAGTTCTAATTTTAGTCCTTTTTTAGACCTGGTTTAGACCAGTTGTAGACCTGATTTAGGCCGGGTTTTGTCCTTTTTTAGACCTAGTTCAGACCTGATTTTAGGCTATGTTTGTTTTCAGTTTTGTTTTGGTTTTGACCTGATGTAAGTCCAGGTTTAGTCCCACTTTAGAGCTTTTTTAAATTTTGTTTGTTGTTTGTTTGTACCTGTTTAGTTCTAACTTTAGTCCTGGTTTAGACCTTGTTTACTCCTTGTTTAGTCCTTGTTTAGTCCTTGTTTAGTCCTTGTTTAGTCCTGGTTTAGTTCTAACTTTAGTCCTGGTTTAGTCCTGGTTTAGTTCTAACTTTAGTCCTGGTTTAGACCTTGTTTCAGTCCTGGTTTAGACCTGGTTTAGGCTGTTTTTGGTTTCAGTTTTGTGCTGTTTTAGTCCTCATTTCCGGAGCTGAATGTGGCCCAAACTGTTCGACTGTTGATTATCTTTGTACTTCGTAAATGCACTTGTTCCGTGTCGTTCGGACGTTAAACGGAGGGTAATTGATTTAATGATTCACTCGTTTAAAGAATGTTCCACAGTTTGTCATCAACAATCCAGCGATTATTCAATTAAAGCTGCATTTTATGGGAGAAATAAAATTTGGAGGAAAAAAATGCACCTGAGACCTGGTTTAGTCCTGGTTTAGTCCTGGTTTAGACCTGGTTTAGTCCTGGTTTAGTCCTGGTTTAGTCCTTGTTTAGACCTGGTTTCAGTTTGTCCTGCTTTAGACCTGGTTCAGTCCTGGTTTTAGTCCTGGTTTATTCCTAGTTTAGACCTGATTTACTCCAGGTTTAGTCCTGGTTTTAGTCCTTGTTTAGACCTGGTTTAGTCCTGGTTTAGTCCTGGTTTAGTCCTTGTTTAGACCTGGTTTAGTCCTGGTTTAGTCCTGGTTTAGTCCTTGTTTAGACCTGGTTTAGTCCTGGTTTAGACCTGGTTCAGTCCTGGTTTAGACCTGGTTTAGTCCTTGTTTAGACCTGGTTTAGTCCTGGTTTAGACCTGGTTTAGTCCTTGTTTAGACCTGGTTTAGTCCTGGTTTAGACCTGGTTTAGTCCTTGTTTAGACCTGGTTTAGTCCTGGTTTAGACCTGGTTAAGTCCTGGTTTAGACCTGGTTTAGTCCTTGTTTAGACCTGGTTTAGTCCTGGTTTAGACCTGGTTTAGTCCTTGTTTAGACCTGGTTTAGTCCTGGTTTAGACCTGGTTTAGTCCTGGTTTAGACCTGATTTAGTCCTGGTTTAGACCTGATTTAGTCCTGGTTTAGTCCTGGTTTAGTCCTGGTTTAGACCTGGTTTAGTCCTGGTTTAGTCCTGGTTTAGTCCTTGTTTAGACCTGGTTTAGTCCTGGTTTAGACCTGGTTCAGTCCTGGTTTAGACCTGGTTTAGTCCTTGTTTAGACCTGGTTTAGTCCTGGTTTAGACCTGGTTTAGTCCTTGTTTAGACCTGGTTTAGTCCTGGTTTAGACCTGGTTCAGTCCTGGTTTAGTCCTGGTTTAGTCCTTGTTTAGACCTGGTTTAGTCCTGGTTTAGTCCTGGTTTAGTCCTGGTTTAGTCCTGGTTTAGACCTGGTTTAGTCCTGGTTTAGACCTGATTTAGTCCTGGTTTAGTCCTGGTTTAGTCCTGGTTTAGACCTGGTTTAGTCCTGGTTTAGTCCTGGTTTAGTCCTTGTTTAGACCTGGTTTAGTCCTGGTTTAGACCTGGTTCAGTCCTGGTTTAGACCTGGTTTAGTCCTTGTTTAGACCTGGTTTAGTCCTGGTTTAGACCTGGTTTAGTCCTGGTTTAGACCTGGTTTAGTCCTGGTTTAGACCTGATTTAGTCCTGGTTTAGACCTGATTTAGTCCTGGTTTAGTCCTGGTTTAGTCCTGGTTTAGACCTGGTTTAGTCCTGGTTTAGACCTGGTTTAGTCCTGGTTTAGACCTGATTTAGTCCTGGTTTAGTCCTGGTTTAGTCCTGGTTTAGTCCTTGTTTAGACCTGGTTCAGTCCTGGTTTAGACCTGGTTTAGTCCTTGTTTAGACCTGGTTTAGTCCTGGTTTAGTCCTGGTTTAGTCCTTGTTTAGACCTGGTTTAGTCCTGGTTTAGACCTGGTTCAGTCCTGGTTTAGACCTGGTTTAGTCCTTGTTTAGACCTGGTTTAGTCCTGGTTTAGACCTGGTTTAGTCCTTGTTTAGACCTGGTTTAGTCCTTGTTTAGACCTGATTTAGTCCTGGTTTAGACCTGATTTAGTCCTGGTTTAGTCCTGGTTTAGACCTGATTTAGTCCTGGTTTAGTCCTGGTTTAGACCTGATTTAGTCCTGGTTTAGACCTGATTTAGTCCTGGTTTAGTCCTGGTTTAGTCCTGGTTTAGACCTGGTTTAGTCCTGGTTTAGACCTGGTTTAGTCCTGGTTTAGACCTGGTTTAGTCCTGGTTTAGTCCTGGTTTAGTCCTTGTTTAGACCTGGTTTAGTCCTGGTTTAGACCTGGTTCAGTCCTGGTTTAGTCCTTGTTTAGACCTGGTTTAGTCCTGGTTTAGTCCTGGTTTAGTCCTTGTTTAGACCTGGTTTAGTCCTGGTTTAGACCTGGTTCAGTCCTGGTTTAGACCTGGTTTAGTCCTTGTTTAGACCTGGTTTAGTCCTGGTTTAGACCTGGTTTAGTCCTTGTTTAGACCTGGTTTAGTCCTTGTTTAGACCTGATTTAGTCTTAGTTTAGACCCGATTTAGACCTGGTTTAGTCCTGGTTCAGACCTGCTTTAGTCCTAGGTTAGTCCTGGTTTAGACCTGGTTTAGTCCTGGTTTAGACCTGGTTTAGTCCTTGTTTAGACCTGGTTTAGTCCTGGTTTAGACCTGGTTTAGTCCTGGTTTAGACCTGGTTTAGACCTGATTTAGTCCTGGTTTAGTCCTGGTTTAGTCCTGGTTTAGACCTGGTTTAGTCCTGGTTTAGACCTGGTTTAGTCCTGGTTTAGACCTGATTTAGTCCTGGTTTAGTCCTGGTTTAGTCCTGGTTTAGACCTGGTTTAGTCCTGGTTTAGTCCTGGTTTAGTCCTTGTTTAGACCTGGTTTAGTCCTGGTTTAGACCTGGTTCAGTCCTGGTTTAGACCTGGTTTAGTCCTTGTTTAGACCTGGTTTAGTCCTGGTTTAGACCTGGTTTAGTCCTGGTTTAGACCTGGTTTAGTCCTGGTTTAGACCTGGTTTAGTCCTGGTTTAGACCTGATTTAGTCCTGGTTTAGTCCTGGTTTAGTCCTGGTTTAGACCTGGTTTAGTCCTGGTTTAGACCTGGTTTAGTCCTGGTTTAGACCTGATTTAGTCCTGGTTTAGTCCTGGTTTAGTCCTTGTTTAGACCTGGTTAAGTCCTGGTTTAGACCTGGTTTAGTCCTTGTTTAGACCTGGTTTAGTCCTGGTTTAGTCCTGGTTTAGTCCTTGTTTAGACCTGGTTTAGTCCTGGTTTAGACCTGGTTCAGTCCTGGTTTAGACCTGGTTTAGTCCTTGTTTAGACCTGGTTTAGTCCTGGTTTAGACCTGGTTTAGTCCTTGTTTAGACCTGGTTTAGTCCTTGTTTAGACCTGATTTAGTCCTGGTTTAGACCTGATTTAGTCCTGGTTTAGTCCTGGTTTAGTCCCGGTTTAGTCCCGGTTTAGTCCCGGTTTAGTCCTGGTGTCTCTTGTCTTGCTCTCAGAATTGTCGCTGCGGTTTGAGTTTGGATTAAAGTCCAGGTTTAATGGAACTGTTTTCACGTCTTTATTCAAACGTCTTCAGTTAAACTCTTTCATGTGTTTTTAAGAATGCTATAATTATTCGAGTATGTAAATGAGGTTCAAACACGCCTCTAACGAGCCAGGCAGGTTTTACTGAGCGCAGCTCGCTTTGACTTAAATCTGTACAATTTAACTTCAGTTTGATCTTTATTTGTCAGAAATCGTTCCATCAGAGGCTCGTGCTGCGTTTGGATCAGGCTCGTAAAAGTGTGAGAGCCGCAGCATTGGAAGTGTTTTTCTCTGTCATGTTTTAGTCACTTTAAATCATGTTTTTGTCACTTTTAGTTACATTATTCTCTTTTAGGCGCGTTTGTCACTTTAACATGTGTTTCGGTCACTTTTAGATGCATTTTTTTAACTGTTTTTGTCATTTTTAACTCATGTTTTTTGACACTTTTAGTCACGCTTTTGTCACTTTTAGTCTTGTTTTTGTCACTTGTAGTAGCATTTTCGTCACTTTTAGTCGTGTTATGTGTCTTTTAGTCATGTTTTTGTCACTTTTAGTTACGTTTTTCTCTTTTAGGCGCGTTTGTCACTTTAAGATGTGCTTTTGTCACTTTTAGATGCATTTTTGTTTTAACTCAGTTTTTGTCACTTTAACTCATGTTTTTTGACACTTTTTGTGATGTTTTTGTAGCTGTTTGTCATGTTTTTGTTACTTTTAGCGATGTCTTGTCACTTTTAATCACATTTTTCTCACTTGTTTTCTCACAGTTGCTGTTTTCTTGCTTTTAGCTGTGTTTTAGTCACTGTTAGTCAGTGTCAGTTAGTTTGTCACTTTAAATCACGTTTTTGTCACTTTTAGTCATGTTTTTTTTGCGCTTGTCCCTTTTAGATGCATTTGTGAGTTGTGTATAGTCGCTTAATTGCATTTGGGTCACTTAGTTGTGTTTTTGACACTACGTATATATCTCTTTTAGTTGGTGTTTTGTTGCTTTTAGCTGTGTTTTTGTTTCGTTAAATCGCATTTGTCACTTTTAGTCGCATTTTCTCACATTTAGGAGCAGTTTTGATGTTTTTTAGTCGTGTGTTTGTTGCTTTTAGTTGTGTTTTTGTCACTTTTAGTCACATTTTTCTCTTTTAGGCACATTTTTGTCACTTTAAGTCATTTTTTTGACACTTTGCTTCTTAGTTAAGTTTGCGTCACTTTTGGTTGCGTTTTGGTCACTTTTAGTAGACTTTGCGTCACTTTTAGTGACATTTTTGTCACTGTTTTTCTTCTTTGTCTGGCTGCTGCACAGTTCTAGGATCTGACTCTTCTTTTGGCTCAGGCTGTGATTGAATCTGGCTCGAGAAGGTTTGAGGACGGAGCGGCAGGAGTGACGTCTAACTGATCCTGACACATGATCGTTCTGTGGAGGTTCTGCTGCGTTACACTCGGGGTTAGTCACCTCCTCCGTGCGTTACACTTGGGGTTAGTCACCTCCTCCATGTGTTACACTCAGGGTTAGTCACCTCCTCCATGTGTTACACTCGGGGTTAGTCACCTCCTCCATGTGTTACACTCGGGGTTAGTCACCTCCTCCGTGCGTTACACTCGGGGTTAGTCACCTCCTCCGTGCGTTACACTCGGGGTTAGTCACCTCCTCCGTGCGTTACACTCGGGGTTAGTCACCTCCTCCGCTCGTTACACTCGGGGTTAGTCACCTCCTCCGTGTGTTACACTCGGGGTTAGTCACCTCCTCCGTGCGTTACACTCGGGGTTAGTCACCTCCTCCGTGTGTTACACTCGGGGTTAGTCACCTCCTCCGTGTGTTACACTCGGGGTTAGTCACCTCCTCCGTGTGTTACACTCGGGGTTAGTCACCTCCTCCGTGTGTTACACTCGGGGTTAGTCACCTCCTCCGCTCGTTACACTCGGGGTTAGTCACCTCCTCCGCTCGTTACACTCGGGGTTAGTCACCTCCTCCGTGTGTTACACTCGGGGTTAGTCACCTCCTCCATGTGTTACACTTGGGGTTAGTCACCTCCTCCATGTGTTACACTCGGGGTTAGTCACCTCCTCCGTGTGTTACACTCGGGGTTAGTCACCTCCTCCGTGTGTTACACTCGGGGTTAGTCACCTCCTCCGTGTGTTACACTCGGGGTTAGTCACCTCCTCCGTGTGTTACACTCAGGGTTAGTCACCTCCTCCGTGCGTTACACTCGGGGTTAGGTCACATTTATACCCCATTTTTTTGTTAGAATTTTTGTTACTTTGTTGCTTTTAGCTGCGTCTGTCGTTTTTAGTCGCGCTTTTGTCACTTTTAGTCACCTATTTTGTCACCTCTTGTCACGTGTTTGTCAAATGTTTTCTACTTAAATTCAAGTTTTGTTGCTATTAGTTGCGTTTCTGTCGTTTTTGGTCATGCTGTCACTTTTAGTCGTGTATTTGTTGCGATGTCACTTTTAGTTGCGTTTTTTTTTTTGTGTTTTTGGTGTTGTTTTGCTGCCTGTAGTTGCGTTTTGTCGCTTTTAGTCACGTTTTTGTCACTTTCAGTCTTGTTGTTGTCACTTTTAGTAGCGTTTTCATCTCTTTTAGTCACATTTTTGTCACTTTTTGTCTTGTTTTTGTCACTTTTAGTTGCGTTTCTTTCGCTTTTAGTCACTCTTTTGTCACTTAGTCTTGTTTTTGTCACTTGTAGAAGCATTTTCACCCCTTTCGTCATGTTTTTGTCTCTTTTAGTCATGTTTTTGTCACTTGTAGTAGCATTTTCGTCACTTTTAGTTGCATTTTTATAACTTTTAGTCGCGTTTGTTCCGTTCTTTTTTCAATCTGGCTCCTAAACGTTTGAGGGCGGCGAGGCAGTAGTGATTTCTAACTGATCCTGACAGGTGCACATTATGATATTTGTGGAGGTTCTGCGGCGTTACACTCGGGGTTAGTCACCTCCTCGGCGCGTTACACTCGGGGTTAGTCACCTCCTCCACACCGAGCTTTGAGCTAAACCTCTTCTGTCAGACGAGGCGCGGCCGGAGCAGCGGAGCCCACGCTCAGACCGCCGCGTTCTCGTCTCCGATTCCCTCGCGGAGTTACCTTTGGCGCCGGAGCCGTTTGAGATGAGCGCGGGCTTTTGGCAAACGCCGAGCCGAGTCTGTTCAGTGTGAGACGTCTGGCTCGGAGACAGCGCCGCGTCCACTCCCTCAAAAACGCTCCGACGGGATCCACTTCAACAGCAACCGACGCGTCGTAAACAGGAGATAAACACAACCGCGCCAGTTACAGCTTTGGATTTGGATCAGAAACAATGAAGGTTTAAAGGTGCACCATGTAAACTATGTGTTCGGTGATTTATCTGATCGGTTTTGTCATTATCTTTGGGAAGAATCCGTTTTTGTCACTTTTTGTTGCGTTTTTGTCTTTTTTTAGTCGTGTTTTGTTGCTTTCGGTCATGTTTTTGTCACTCTTTGTCAGTTTTAGTTGCCTTTTTGTCACTTTTGGTTGCGTTTTTGTCTTTTTTTAGTCGTGTTTTGTTGCTTTCAGTCATGTTTTTGTCACTCTTGGTTGTGTTCTGTTGGTTTTGGTTGCGTTTTTGTCACTTTGTCACTTTTGGTTGTGTTTTGTTGGTTTTAGTTGCGTTTTTGTCACTTATAGTCACTTTTAGTTGTGTTTTGTTGCGTTTTTGTCACTTATAGTCACGTTTTGTCGCTTTTGGTTGCGTTTTTGTCACTTACAGTCACTTTTGGTTGTGTTTTGGTTGCGTTTTTGTCACTTACAGTCACGGTTGGTTGTGTTTTGGTCACTTATAGTTACTTTATGTCACTTTTGGTTGTGTTTTGTTGGTTTTGGTTGCGTTTTTGTCACTTATAGTCACTTCTGGTTGTGTTTTGGTTGCGTTTTTGTCACTTATAGTCACGTTTTGTCACTTTTGGTTGTGTTTTGTTGCTTTCACTGGTGTTTTTGTCACTTTTTGCTTCTTTTAGTTCTATTTTTGTCGTTTATAGTTGTGTTAAATCATTTTCTGTTGCATTTTTGTCTCTTTTAGTTGCGTTTTGTGACTTTTTACTCTTGTTTCACTGGGAGTCAAACCTGAAAACCGTCCTGACAAACCCGTGTTACTCCGGAGCACGTCTCACTTTCTCGTCCACAGCTGCGACAGGTCCGGCCCTGGTGTTTTTACGAGCTGTGTCTGCGTCGGTGATTTACGGCCGTTTGCAGGTTAAACGCCGTAAAAACCAACTCCGACAAACACGAGCCGCACACTTTCACTCACCGACGTTTTTTAATCCCAAAGACGGAGGAAATAAACCGCTTTTGCACCAATTCTAGGCCAAAATTCTGCTCCTGATTGAGAAAATAAACGGCGTAACTGTCTTCTTCTTGAGTGAAAGCGGCAAAAGCTTCACATTGAGACGAAACAACGTGAGCGTTTGTGTTTGTGGCTCCTTCAGACACGATTTAGTTTGTCGTTTTTGTGTCGATCCTTTAGAAAAGACGGGTTTTGAGCAGGATTTAGACCTGGAGCTGCAGCGACGTGTTTAGAAAATATGTGTCATTTCCACAAAAAGTCACATTTTGTCGAGACGCTGCAGGTGAAACAGTAAAAAAACGTAAATCTAAAGATATTAATGTTAAACGTCTCATGTAGTTTAGTCACATAAATGTAAGAAAAAATTATTACAAGTTCATCATGTCGTGTTTTCATGTAGAAATAAAGTTTTTTAAATGTAAAAACGGCCAAAAATCCACACATATTTGTGACATTTAAATCTGAAAAATGGACAGAACCAGGTTTAAATTTCTTGGTTCATTTTGTTAGTTATAAAAATGTACAGAGGGGATTTTGGATTTATTTAGTTTTTGAGTAAACTAGATCTGACTGAAAATTGTCCTAAAAATTCATGTTTTTCCTCATTTTATATTTTATGTCATTTAGTCACGTTTTTGTCGCTTTTAGTCGTGTTTTTGTCACTTTTAGTCGTGTTTTTGTCACTATTAGACATGTTTTATTTGTATTTCTTGTCACTTAGTCATGCTTTCGTTGCTTTTAAACGTTCGCCTCGTTCTTTGAGAAGAAACATGTGCCGATCCGGACAAACGCTCTTCTCGCACGAGACAGAACCAGGTTTAAATTTCTTGTTCATTTTGTAACATATTAGTTATAAAAATGTACAGAGGGGATTTGGATTTATGATTTAGTTTAAACTGGATCTGACTGAAAATCGTCCTAGAAATTCAAATTTTGCCTCATTTTTTAACTTCAAACTTCAATAAACGAGTTTCAGAATCCGATCTTAAATCCTTGTTTGGTCTAAATGTGTTGAGTCCAGATTGTACAGTTTGTGTGAATCTACTTTAGGCTGATCTTTATGTCTCGAGGGACAAAAATGCATTTGAAGAAAACAATGTCAGAGAAATCATTTTCGATACTTTTGACAGCTCTGTCAGGCACATGAACAAACATGACACAGGAGTATTTCTACAGCTGTTACCGTAGTAACCAGACTGTAAACAAGGGCCAACATCCACATATATTACACAATAGTTAGGATTTGACAAATAATAATCCCTGATAACACCACCTGGTCACGTTTTTGTCACTTATAGTTCAGTTTCTGTCTTTTTTAGTTGCATTTTTGTCACTTTGAGTTGTGTTTTTGTTGCTTCTAGTCGCATTTTTGTCAGTATTAGTCATGTTTTTCGTCAGTATTTGTTTGTCAGTTTGTGTAAAGTTTATAATTTCACTTCCTGGTTGAAATGTGACACAGTTAGAGGTAATTCTACAACTGTTACCATAGCAACCATTTTCAAAACAAGGGCCAAAGCCCACACAAATGGCACAATAGTTATGATATAAACAATAATATCCAACAACAACTTTATTTTGTTTAAAGCATCACAAAGTCGCGTCAGTCGTGTGTGAATTGCGTTTGTATTTTTAAATTTTATCGCGGATTAGCAATTTTTTTGTTTTTTTGTTTTACTTCCTGGTTGTAAATGATGACGTCACACTAGGAAATTACCATAGCAACCGTCCTGTACACGGGGCCAAAAGTCATTTAATAATAAAGATATTTTTATTTTATGAATAAAAATAGATGTGAAAGCCTTTATTTCGTTGAATCAATGTTTAAAGGATCAAAAAAAGTTGTTTCTTTTGTGTAAATTATGCATAACCTTTGACCCCCCTCAGTGTGACGTCATCAGTCTGTTTACTTCCTGTTATTTTCAACATATTTATCAACTTTTCTCCACAAACGGCCGCTTGATTGGTGTAAAACTAAAATGTATTTGTACAACTGGTATTAATACACCAAATAAAGTCAAAATTAGAAAATCATGAAAACCTGTCACACGCACTTTAAACTTTGATTTATCTAAATTTCTTCACACACGCAAAACTACAGTAAATAATTGTGCCCTCCCAACAAACTAAGACATAATCAGAACATTTTGCGACCGTCATATGGACTTTAACGCGCGTGTAAATCATAATCAGCGTCAACACTTGAGTAGTTTGTTCGACCAAGTGCTTTTTTGACTTTTAATCTCGTCCTCTGGCCTTTTCTCTTTCCTGTTGTGCTTCACGTCGCGGTTGTTTGTGCGACTGGTCTGGTCCGACGGGTTCCTCTGGCTCCGGTCCAGCTTCATTTCTTTCCCGCTCGTGGACGTCCAGCAGGTTTTTCTCCTCCGGCCGACGTCTGATCGTAAACACCAGGAACGAGGCAGAGATTAGAAAACGACAAAGAGGCAGAAGCAGAGAAAACGCCTGCGTCACATCAGGAACTACATCTCTGCCGCTCCAAACGGCTCCAAATAAGATTCATTTTCTGAAGCGAGGCCAGATGTTCGGTTCAGGACCTGGTCAACAACATTTATGAGAAAAGAGTAAAACTAGCGATTATTTTATTGTTATTGAGTTTCTTTGGGGCATTAAAAGTCTGGATTTTGGCAAAAAATAAGGCCTTGAAATGTGTTCAGTTCCCACAGACATTAAATCCAACAACCGAAAAGATTAATCTGTCAGAAGAATAAATAATATAAACGTAATAAAAATAAGAGCAAATAATTACTCTTAGGTCTGGGAGATAAAAACAGAATCATGAGCTGGTCCCTGCTGTTTTCAAACACTTTTTTTCCTGATGTTTAGCATCTGAAGCCTCTGATGACTTTATTTACCTCTTAAAGGCCAGAGCTGCACGATTAAACCAAAGCCACACAAAAACAACATTTTAATGGATGCAATTAGCAAATCACAAAAACTGCAACTGTTAAAGTGCAGTAATTTCTTGTTCAAAATCAAATTTTAAATGTATTTGTCTTATTTTGGAAGCTTAAAGAAATAATGAACGTATAACTTAAGGTTTTGTTCTCATTTTATGTTTTTAGTCACATCTTTGTTGCTTTAAGTCGTGTTTTTTGTAATGGTAATGGTCACATATTTATATAGCGCTTTTCCACCTTCAAGGCACTCA
>CM033640.1:28575072-28672572 GCA_019453435.1 Rhinogobius similis
AAAGACAAAAACGCAATAAAAAGTGACAAAAACACAGCAAAGACACGTTTAAACAAAACTAAAACCGACAAAAACCTGACTAACACAACTAAATCCAACAAAAACAACTAAAAACTACAAAGACACACACAACTGAACGTCTCAAAAACGCGACTAAAAGCGACAAAATTGTCCAATTATTAAAACATAAATCTAATCCCAATGGCACTGGTCAGAAAAATCCCAGTTATATATTTTTCTAAACGGTGCAGCTCTGTTAAAGACAACAGAAAAATACAAAGTGAACATGAATCGAGACAAAATCAAACTGGTCCAGTCCTACTTTGCACGAAAACATAAATCCCTTTTTTGAGTCCAGTTCAAACCTGTTGTTAATTCAGCGCTGGTGTTTGTACAGCGCGCTCACCATCGGCGCCCCCTCCCTGTCGCACGACCCAAACGCACAGCCATCAGGTCCAATTAGCACGTTAGCGTTAGCCTCCGCCGCTACAGCAACAGAGCGGGAGCCAAGAAAAACAGCGCCTGCCGAGCTCCGAGCGCGCTCCGACGGGACGTGAGTTATGGCCCTGTCCGGGGCCTTTCTGCTGCGAGCCAATCAGAGGGAGCTCTACCGGCGAGGTCAGAGGTCAAAGCACGTTGTGGGCACGAACCAGGACCGTCATTATTAACCGAACAACAGAATGTCTCGAATAAAAACGGCTCACACTGTAGTTTGGATTTGTACAAACAAGCGACAAAAACGTCCCTATAAACCACAACGCAACTCAATGCAGCAAAAAACAACTAAAAGTGACAAATGTGATTATAAGTGACAAAAACGTGATTATAAGTGACAAAAATGTGATTTTTAAGCATCAAAAATGTGACTATAAGCGACAAAAACGCGACTAAAAGTGACAAACGAACCAGGACCATCGTTACTCGCCGAACAACAGAATGTCTCGCTTTGATTAGAATAAAAACGGCTCATACTGTGGTTTTGATTTGTACAAACATGTTCTGAAACAAGAGACAAGAGATAAAAATTTGTTCAAAAGTGACAAAAACACACCAACAAACGCGACTCAATGCACCAAAACACGACTAAAAGTGTCAAAAACGAAACAAAAATGCGACTAAAAGTGACAAAAACTTGACTACGAGCAACAAATATGCAACTAAAAGCGACAAAAACATGACTAAAAACGCCAACACTGCAAAATAAGTGTCAAAATGTGACTAAAAATCACAAAGACGCGACATGAGTTATGGTCCTGTCCGGGGCCTTTCTGCTGCGAGCCAATCAGGGGGAGTCATACCAGCGAGGTCAGAGGTCAAAGCGTGTTGTGGGCACGAACTAGGACCATCGTTACTCACCGAACAACAGAATGTCTCGAATAAAAACGTCACACACTGTAGTTTGGATTTGTACAAACAAGCGACAAAAACGTCCCTATAAACCACAACGCAACTCAATGCATCAAAAAACAACAAAAAGTGACAAAAATGTGATTTTAAGCATCAAAAATGCAATTAAAAGCGACAAAAACGCGACTACAAGTGACAAAGAACAACCAAAAGAGATAAAAAGGTGTTCAAAAGCGACAAAAACGCACCAACAAACAACAAACGCAACTCAATGCACCAAAACACGACTAAAAGCATCTAAGACAAGACTAAATGTGTCAAAAATGAAACAAAAATGGGACCAAAAGCATCAAAAACGTGATTAAAAACGTCAGAAGTGCAACTAAAAGTGACAAAAAGTGTTACTGTTAGTCGTGTTTGTGCTGCTCTTGGTTGCGTTTTGTCATTTTTAGCCGTGTTTGTGCTGCGTTTTGTTACTTTTAGTCGTGTTTGTGCTGCTTTTGGTTGCGTTTTGTCACTTTGTCGTGTTTGTGCTGCTTTTGGTTACCTTTTGTCACATTTTGGTCACTTTTAGTTACTTTTTTGCCGCCATTGTTTGCGTTTTTGTGGCAGTTGTGCTGCTTCAGTCGCGGCTGTTGCATTTTTGACATTTGTTGACGCTTTTAGTTTCATTTTGGCCGCTGTTGGCTTGCATTTTTGTCATGTTTGTGCTGCTTTTGGTTACCTTTTGTCACATTTTGGTCACTTTTAGTTGCTTTTTTGCCGCCATTGTTTGCGTTTTTGTGGCAGTTGTGCTGCTTCAGTCGCGGCTGTTGCATTTTTGACATTTGTTGACGCTTTTAGTTTCATTTTGGCCGCTGTTGGCCTGCATTTTTGTCACGTTTGTGCTGCTTTCAGTTGCATTTTTGTCACGTTTTCACTGCGTTTTAGTCACTTTCAGTTGCATTTTTGTCACTCGTTTCAGAACATGTTTGTACGCAGAATAAAACAGAACATTTTGCTGTTTGTGGAGTGGATTGCAGCCTTCGAGTGTTGATTGCGCAGCTCAGAGAATTGAAAAGACACTTCCACAAATTAAAATCACTAAACAAGGACTAAAGTGTTCCATTCTGCTGTTTATTTGTCACGGCTCGTGTTTTTCAAAGACATTTTACATCTACAAAAGAGTTTTCCTGCTGTAGTTTTAATGTCAGTGGCACATTATAGTCTCAGTATTACGGTTTATCTTTGTTAGAGTTTATCGTGCGTTAAAAAGTGAAATATTCTTTAAAATGAGGCACGCTGTGGTCATTTTTACTAAACGTCTCTTTCTTTTCCAGGTCACAGAAAACATCGTCTCCAAACAGACGTTTATAGGTGAGAACCACTACTTTTTCTTGTTTTTTATGATTATTGTGAGCAGAAACATCACATTTAAACTATTCTTCACGACTGTTGACGCCAAACAAAAGTGACATTTCTCTCAAATCAAACTTTATGAATGAAAAAGTCCAGTAAATGTGACAAAAACAAAGTGAATTCTGCTTAAAAAAAAGTCTCAAAGTTGTTAAATGTTCAGCTCTGAAGGCGAGACACTGAAGGTGAACGGGGAAACGTTTGAAAATTCTTGTTATAAATGGAAGAAATTCTCATAGAAATGGAAGAAACAACATATTTGTAATGTTTTCATGTAAATATAACACTTTTTATGTAAAAATGTCCAAAATGTCACACTCTTGGGACGTTTAAATCTGAAAATATTTACAGAACAGGCAAAATGTTTAGTCAAATCATGAAAGTCGACAAGTTGACAGAGCAAAAATTGAAAAAAAAAAAAAAAAAATTTAAATAAAAGCGTGTTTCCCGTAGCGTAAGTGCGTATGACAGGTTTTGACGATGTTCTGATTTTGATTTTATTTGGTGTATTAATTCCTATTTTAAAAAATCGAGTAGTTGATAGTCGATAGTTTGAGGAGAGAAGTTGAATAATCTGTTGAAAATTACAGGAAGTAAAAAACTGATGACATCAAACTGAGACTCATTCCATCCACAGGTTACGCCTAATTTACCCAGAACGTCAATTCAACAAAATAAAGGTGCTCACATGTATTTTTATTTGTTAAATTAAAAAATTTGTGACATTAGCCGAGTTTTAGCCCAAAAAGTAATTTCCTAGTGTGATGTCATCAGTTTCAACCAGGAAGTGAAAAAAATGCTAAATCATGATTAAATATGTAATTTCTTTGAGCAAACTTTAAATATATTGATGTTGCCTGTATTTTAGTCACGTCAGAGGCCCTTTAAGGTCACACGTGTGCACTGAACGTGGCTCACTCTTTCCCGTGTCGTTTCAGAGGCGCGGACCATGCCTCGCACCTTCAACTCCACGGGGTCAAAGTTCGTGACCTCGGTGCCCCAGCGGCCCTCGGCTCATCTGACCCTGAGGGACTCCAGTTCACCAGGTGAGACTGAAACGGGCGACTGAAGCGCCGTTTGTCCACCTTTACTGAGCCGCGGCGCACTTTTTCAAATCAAACTTTATTAATAGAGTGCTATTCATACAAAAATTGTAACACAAAGTGCTTTCCAATTTACATTTTAATAAATGTTAATCAAAGGCTAAGCTAAAAAGGTGGGTCTTGAGCCTGCTCTTAAAAACCTGAACTTTCTCTGCCCTGAGGTTCTCCTCAGGCCGTTCCACAGACGAGGGCTGTTGTACTGGAGGGACGCCAGTCGCACTTTTGTCAGTAGCGCTTTTTCACTTTTTTTAATTACTTTTTTCGCTTTTAGTCACATTTTTGTCGCTTTAAGTTGCCTCTTTGTTGCTTTTAGTTGCGTTTTTGTCACTTTTAGTCAGATCCTTGTGCAGTTTGGTCTAAATCTTGTTGAGTCCAGATTGTACAGTTTGGTGCAGGAGCTGCTTTAAGGCTCATCTTTACGTCTCGAGGAAGAAAAATGCATTTAGAGACAATTACCTTTGGAGTTAGTCGCTTTTAGTTGCGTTTTTGCTGCTTTTAGTTTGTTTTTCATGCTTTAAGTCTCTTATCTCACTTTTAATCACAATTTTGTCGCTTTTTGTCATGTTTTTGTCGTTTTCAGTTGTGTTTTTTATCACTTTGAGTCAAATCCTTGTGTTTACATCAGTCGACTGATTACTTTAGATTAAATTTTAAAAATATAATTAATGACTAAGGCCAGACGCTGCAGATGAAACAGGGAAAATCTTAAACATGTCCTGTAGTTTACTCACATAAATGTAAGAAAAAATGTATTACATGTTTTCCATCATGTCATGTTTTCATGTAGAAATAAGGCGTTTTATGTGTAAAAACGGCCAATGCTGGTGGAGCGTTTATTCGAGCGCGTGCCGTGTTTTCAGCCGTTCTTTGTGCCTCGTGCAGTCGGGTTTTGGACTCTGAGGTGACGGTGACTGTTCTGTTCTGCTGTCGACACAAACACTCACTTCTGTCGATGTGAAAAGCTGTCAGCGTTTGATAAAAGCAGATTTAGTGTCAGTCTCTGACTCTGGACTGTGTTTCTGGCACATCTGCTCTGGATCTGACACTCGCTGGACGTGAAAGTGTGAGCCTCCGCTTTCTGTTTGAATAAAACAGACATTACTGCGTCAAAAATAGGACGGAAACAATTAGAATAATCATGAAGTCGACTGTAAACAATAAAGTCAGTCGTATTTTGATGACGGTCGTCGTTCTCGGACTAAACAGACAGCGGCAAAAAAGAACAGACTGTTACTTATTTTCCTCAATTATACGCTTGACTCATAAATGTTCTCCATTTAGAGGCTTCATTCACAATATTTCAACATTTATTTAGTTAAAAATGTTAGTTTATTCTAAGTTTTAATCGACAATAGAAATAAACATGTGTAAAAGCGAGACAAACACAACTAAAAGCGTCACAAATGCAACTAAAAACGGCAATAGCGCAACTAAAAGTGACTTAAACGTGACTAAAAGCATCAAAAACTAGTCAAACTAACCTAAGCTCCTCATGAATAAAAGTGACAAAAACACAACAAAAAGCGTGTAAAATTGAAAAAATAAACGCAAGTTAAAGTGACAAAAACTAAAAAGTGACTAAAACGCTACACAAATGCAACACATACTCGTTTTACGAGTGCCAAAACGCAATGGACTTCACTCTGTGGTCACTTCTCCTGGTTGTGTTTAAACTCTTTGAACAGAGTCTATCATTGAGCCGATGTTCACATGTTCTCGCTGCAGTCGTGTTTCATAATCCTTTTTACACTGACGCTCAGCAGAACTTAAAACATGTGACAAAAATGCAACTAAAACATGATTAAAAAATACTCAACTAAGTGACACAAATGCCACGTACAAAAGTACGTAAAAGTGACAAAACACGACTAAAAGCACCTAAAAGTGGCAAAAAAATTGACTACAGGTGACTCAAACGCAACTAAAAACAACACAAACATGACTAAAACATGATAAAAATGTGACAAAACTAGTGGTGGGCCGTTAACGGCGTTAACATGCTGCGTTAACGTGAGACTCTTATCGGGCGATAAAAAAAATATCGCCGTTAATCTATTCTCAAAGTTGGGTTGGGAGCACTGTTCCCTCTAAACTGCGCGCCTGCAAGGCGCACTTCTGGGCGCACAGCTCCCAGGGGCATCGCGCAGAGAAAATCTTTGTCGCGCACGAGAGAAAACGAGAGAGACAGAGAACGAGAGACGCGAGCTACACACACATAGCGCCAAATCAAAGGCTCGGAACTAAAGTTCTACATCCCATACGCTTTTACCTACTCTTTCTTCTGGACCAACCCGCCTCATATTTTTCGTAGTTTTGAGAACAAACAGCTGACGAACTATTGCGTCTAGAATAGCGCAAATTACCGCGAAGATTTGCGCTCCCCATCAGAACTGAAAGTAACGTATTCCGGCCCGTTACTGGGGACCCCTAAAATATTTGGTGGTAGTACGCTGTACCAGCAGACGACGAGCTCCTCCACCTTACGCACGGAAAAGTAGTTCCACTAAAATCATTGCCTCTGGAGTCAAACCATCACATTAGACACAAACTTAATCCAGGGTCAGGCTGTGCACTTTTGGAGATTTAATCGATCCAACCCTGAACTCTCAGAACCCACGATGACAAACTTGATTTGAGTTCATTCATTTTGGATCTGACTTGTCTCCGCGCGTCTTTACGTGTCTTTACGCGGCAGCGGCGTGAGCGCCGTGAGCAGCGCGGCACGGACACAGACTTCTCAGACTCCTCTGTCTTCAGCTCCAGTGAAGAATCATGAACCAATCACAGCAAACGCCACAGCGCGTCTACAAAGTTTAGCGCTTTGCACAGTTTTCGCGTGGATTGATATGCAAATTAGTCAAGGCGTAGTAACGAGGCGTTAAGTGCTTTATGCACAGAATAATCCCAAGTGAAAACTGGAAGAATGAAAATGAATGGCCACTGACGGAAAGTGTATTTAGGCTATTGAAGACTGTCTTGTTGTGTCAGAGCTACAGTAAAGTCAATGACATCAATGACATCCTTAGTCAAGAGTTAACTGTAAATTATATTATCAATGATCAGGCCTATTTGAAACATGGGCTTATGATCTAAACATGACACACAGGTTACTTTGTCCAGAGGCTTCCAGGGGAAATTTAAGCACAGAATTAAATTAATACAGAATTAAATGAATATTGCACAGAAGTGTTGCTGGATAAGAGTCAATCTTTATATTAAAAATGCATCAGAAAAACTGAAAAAGATTTGGAGGGAAAAACAACATGACTCTGATTTGAACACAACTTAATGATGATATCCTTTATTTTTTAATTAATTCTACCTAAACCAAATTATAGCTGAGGGGCTGTGATCAGAGAGGAGGACAGTGCAGCTCACAGAGAAACACTGACTAGAAAATTTATTTTTAAGAAGCTTCCCAATGGAAATCTCGACAAGACTAAGGTTGTTTGCACCTTGTGCAATGCGGAATTAGTTTACTGTAGGAGTTCTTCCAGTCTCAAGTACCACCTAAACGCAAAGCATCCCTGAGCTAATGCCGGGCCAAGCACTGATGTGATGAGCCCCTGGTCTAATGCGCCACCTGGCTTGAGAAACCCGTTCTCAAAGACTTACTTTTAGTCATTATTTGGGTAGCACACATATTCTGAATGTCTTCGTCAGAATTCAAATGAGCCATTTTAATCTAGATTAATCTAGATTAATTCCAAGATTACAGTGAGATTAATCTAGATTAAAAAAATTAATCTATGCCCACCACTAGACAAAACGCAAGTAAAAGCAACAAAGCGACACAAATGTGACTAAAAATGGCAATAGCATAACTAAAAGTGTCCAAAAATTAGTCTAAAATCCTCAGAGCATGACTAAAAAGCGACAAAAATTTACAAAAAATGACAAAAAATTTGAATTAAAGTGACTAAAAAGGCAATTTACGAGTGCCAAAACGCGACTAACTTCATTCTTTGGTCACTTGTCCTGGTCGTGTTTAAACTCTTTGAACAGAATCCCATAATCAAAAGGATCATTAAACCAGATGCTCTCGTTCGTTTGATGATCCTGGTTCTCGCCGACGCAGAGCTGGACTCCGTCTCAGGCTGGACTCGCGTGCAAACCGCTGGGTGTCGACCGACCTGGCAACGCAAGGCTCCAATCACAGACGACCTCGCTGTTTGAGGAAGGAAGACGGCCGACCTGCGACCTCCGACCCCCGCGCCGAAGCCCCACAATAAAAGTCAGAGCGGCTCCCGAAAGAGTCCGAGGCGAAACGGCCAGAACAATGAGAAGCAACAGGAACGGGAAGAAGGCCGACGGGATCAAACGGACATCTGAGGCGTCGAGTCACAAATGCAACTGTGTAATGCAACTGGAAAAGACAAAACATGACTATAACCGAAAGAAATGCAACTAAAACCACCAAAAACGTGACTATAACCGACAGAAATGCAACTAAAACCGACAAAAATGCAAATAAAACTGACAAAAATGCAAATAAAAGTGACAAAAACTTATACCCAACAGAAATGCAAATAAAAGTAACAAAAACGTGACTATAACCAACTGAAATGCAAATAAAACTGACAAAAATGCAACTAAAAGTGACAAAAATGTGATTATACCCAACAGAAATGCAAATAAAACTGACAAAAATGCAACTAAAAGTGACAAAAATGTGATTATACCCAACAGAAATGCAAATAAAACCGACAAAAATGCAACTAAAAGTGATAAAAACGTTATTTTAACCAACCAAAATGCAACAAAAACCAACATGCAACTGAAAAAGACAAAAACATGATTATAACCAACTGAAATGCAACTAAAAGTGACAAAAAACATGATTATACCCAACAGAAATGCAAATAAAACCGACAAAAATGCAACTAAAAGTGATAAAAAATGATTATAACCAACTGAAATGCAAATAAAAGTGACAAAAACGTGATAACCAAAAGAAATGCAACTAAAAGTGATAAAAACGTGATTATAACCAACAGAAATGCAAATAAAACCAACAAAAATGCAACTAAAGTGACAAAAACGCAACTAAAAGTGATAAAAATGTTATTATAACCAACTGAAATGCAAATAAAACTGACAAAAACGCAACTGAAAGCAAGAAAAATTTGACTTAAGTGACAAAAATACAACTATAAACCCAACAAAAATGTCTTAAGTGACAAAAACGCCACTAAAAGCGACAAAAGCACTACTAAAAACCCAACAAAAGTGGCAAAAATGCGACTATAACCATCAAAATCTGTAACTGTAACCGACAAAAATACAACTAAAATGTATTAAAACACGATCTTTTCTGTGCATATTGTTCTGAGCGTCACACCCACAAAGCCCTGCTCCGTCTCACGTCGACACAAACCAGATTTGGACACTTTCTTTTCTTTTAAAAAGCCAAAAATGACCTTGTGTTTTGTGTCCAAACCTCAAACAACAGATCGTTTCTCTTGGACAGACCTTGAGCAATCGTCCCCCTGGAGGAGACATTTAGAATGTTTGCACTGGTTTCTATGGCAGCCGATCCAACATGGCCGCCGTGCACATGATGCAACACGACTATAATCAACAAAACCCTGAGTAAAAGAGACAACACCCCGACTATAACCAACAAAAATGCATCTAAAAGCAACAAAAACGCTACTAAAAATGACAAAAATGTGACTATAGCCAAGAAAATGCAACTAAAAGCAACAAAAAACACGATTATAACCAACAAAGTAGCAACTATAACAAAAATGCACCAAAAACCCGACTAAAATAAACAATAGTGCAACCAAAAGCGACAAATACATGACTATAGCCAAGAAAATGCAACAAAAACCCAACTAAAAGTGACAAATAGCTACTAAACGACAACAAAAACACGACTATAACCAAGAAAATGCAACTAAAACCAGACTAAAAACGACAAAAACCCAACTAAAAAGCCACTAAATGGCAGCAAAAACCCGACTAAAAGTGACAAAGTAGCAACAAAAACTGCAACTAAAATGTATTAAAAACGCGACCCATTTCTGAGCGTCACACCCACAAAGCCCTGCTCCGTCTCACGTCGACACAAACCAGATTTGGACACTTTCTTTTCTTTTAAAAAGCCAAAAATGACCTTGTGTTTTGTGTCCAAACCTCAAACAACAGATCGTTTCTCTTGGACAGACCTTGAGCAATCGTCCCCCTGGAGGAGACATTTAGAATGTTTGCACTGGTTTCTATGGCAGCGGATCCAACATGGCCGCCGTGCACATGACGCAGCGTTTGGTTTGTCAGAGCTCGATAACCCGACACTGAGCAGACGCCGACTGTTATGTTTGTGCTCTGCTTTTTGTTTCATCCCTGGGTTTGTTTTGTTTAGACGATGCAGAGCGTTTGGCAAACAGCACAAACGACAAGCACATTTCTGGATTTATTTTGGAGAAAACCTGGAATTGAACGAGGAAACAGGCCTATTTTAAAGCGATGGTTTAGATTTTCGTTTGGCAGCAATCAATCAATCATTTTTTCACTCAGGTTTAGAAAGAACAAAGAAAATTATTGTCTTTGAAGTTTGATTAAGGAATAATAAATAATGGAACGGAAAGTCTGTTATTCGCCATCAAAACATCTTATTTAGAGCTGCACAATGAATTAAGATCGCAATTTAAATGGAAACAATTGGAAAATCACAATCATTTTCTCCACAAACGACAAAATATCCTGTTTTATTCCTAGTAAAAATGTTCAGAAACAAGTGAAAATTGTCTAAAAGCATCAAAAATGTGATTTAAATCGACTAAAACGCGTTGGTCGGACGAGCAGCAGCAGAAGTACAGACTGAATAAAGAGTAAAAACACTCATAAATGGACTGTGTTTTATGTTTTGAACCGTCTTGTTTGTGCTGCAGGGTTCTCCTTGCACCCCACCACCACCCCCGGCCTGCACCAGTCCTGTCGTCACATGGTCCGGTCCTGGGCCAATCAGAGCTTTGGGTCCCACCTCCACAACATGAGTCTGACCAACGGGAAGCTCAAAGTGCCCCAGGACGGACGATACTACCTGTACTCCCAGGTAATAACACCGCACTATTACCTGTACTCCCAGGTAATAACACCACACTATTACCTGTACTCCCAGGTAATAACACGGCACTATTACCTGTACTCCCAGGTAATAACACCATAATAACACCACACTATTACCTGTACTCCCAGGTAATAACACCATAATAACACCACACTATTACCTGTACTCCCAGGTAATAACACGACACTATTACCTGTACTCCCAGGTAATAACACGACACCATTACCTGTACTCCCAGGTAATAACACGGCACTATTACCTGTACTCCCAGGTAATAACACGGCACTATTACCTGTACTCCCAGGTAATAACACCATAATAACACCACACTATTACCTGTACTCCCAGGTAATAACACGACACTATTACCTGGTAATAACACCGTAATAACACCACACTATTACCTGTACTCCCAGGTAATAACACTGTAATAACACCACACTATTACCTGGTAATAACACCGTAATAACACGGCACTATTACCTGTACTCCCAGGTAATAACACCACACTATTACCTGTACTCCCAGGTAATAACACTGTAATAACACCACACTATTACCTGTACTCCCAGGTAATAACACCACACTATTACCTGGTAATAACACCATAATAACACCACACTATTACCTGTACTCCCAGGTAATAACACGACACTATTACCTGTACTCCCAGGTAATAACACTGTAATAACACCACACTATTACCTGTACTCCCAGGTAATAACACTGTAATAACACCACACTATTACCTGTACTCCCAGGTAATAACACTGTAATAACACCACACTATTACCTGGTAATAACACCGTAATAACACGGCACTATTACCTGTACTCCCAGGTAATAACACCACACTATTACCTGTACTCCCAGGTAATAACCCTGTAATAACACCACACTATTACCTGTACTCCCAGGTAATAACACTGTAATAACACCACACTATTACCTGGTAATAACACCGTAATAACACGGCACTATTACCTGTACTCCCAGGTAATAACACTGTAATAACACCACACTATTACCTGGTAATAACACCGTAATAACACGGCACTATTACCTGTACTCCCAGGTAATAACACCACACTATTACCTGTACTCCCAGGTAATAACCCTGTAATAACACCGCACTATTACCTGTACTCCCAGGTAATAACACGACACTATTACCTGGTAATAACACCGTAATAACACGGCACTATTACCTGTACTCCCAGGTAATAACACTGTAATAACACCACACTATTACCTGTACTCCCAGGTAATAACACTGTAATAACACCGCACTATTACCTGTACTCCCAGGTAATAACACGACACTATTACCTGGTAATAACACCGTAATAACACGGCACTATTACCTGTACTCCCAGGTAATAACACCATAATAACACCACACTATTACCTGTACTCCCAGGTAATAACACTGTAATAACACCACACTATTACCTGTACTCCCAGGTAATAACACTGTAATAACACCACACTATTACCTGTACTCCCAGGTAATAACACCGCACTATTACCTGTACTCCCAGGTAATAACACCGCACTATTACCTGTACTCCCAGGTAATAACACCACACTATTACCTGTACTCCCAGGTAATAACACTGTAATAACACCACACTATTACCTGTACTCCCAGGTAATAACACCATAATAACACCACACTATTACCTGTACTCCCAGGTAATAACACCGCACTATTACCTGTACTCCCAGGTAATAACACTGTAATAACACCACACTATTACCTGTACTCCCAGGTAATAACACCGTAATAACACGGCACTATTACCTGTACTCCCAGGTAATAACACCGTAATAACACCACACTATTACCTGTACTCCCAGGTAATAACACCGTAATAACACGGCACTATTACCTGTACTCCCAGGTAATAACACCGTAATAACACCACACTATTACCTGTACTCCCAGGTAATAACACCGTAATAACACGGCACTATTACCTGTACTCCC
Source organism: Rhinogobius similis (assembly GCA_019453435.1). Lineage (NCBI taxonomy): Eukaryota > Metazoa > Chordata > Actinopteri > Gobiiformes > Gobiidae > Rhinogobius > Rhinogobius similis. Next base: position 28,587,983 of record CM033640.1, read on the forward strand.
AGGTAATAACACCGCACTATTACCTGTACTCCCAGGTAATAACACTGTAATAACACCGCACTATTACCTGTACTCCCAGGTAATAACACTGTAATAACACCACACTATTACCTGTACTCCCAGGTAATAACACCGTAATAACACGACACTATTACCTGGTAATAACACCGTAATAACACGACACTATTAACTGTACTCCCAGGTAAATAACACTGTAATAACACGGCACTATTACCTGTACTCCCAGGTAATAACACTGTAATAACACCGCACTATTACCTGTACTCCCAGGTAATAACACCGCACTATTACCTGTACTCCCAGGTAATAACACCGTAATAACACGACACTATTACCTGTACTCCCAGGTAATAACACCGTAATAACACGACACTATTACCTGGTAATAACACGACACTATTAACTGTACTCCCAGGTAATAACACTGTCATAACACACTATTATTACCTGTACTTGCAGATGTACTTCATACACTCTGGTTGTACTTGTTTCAGGTGTACTTCGCTCTTTGTTTCAGGTGTACTTCGCTCTTTGTTTCAGGCGTACTTCGCTCTTTGTTTCAGGCGTACTTCACACACTCTAGTTTCAGGTGCACTTCACTCTTGTTTCAGATGTACTTCAGATACTCTGGTTGTTCTTGTTTCAGGTGTACTTCACTCTTGTTTCAGGTGTACTTCACATACTCTTGTACTTGTTTCAGGTGTACTTCAGATACCCGTCTCCTGCCTCCAGTGAGGGCGACCAGCGCAGTGTGAGTCATCAGTTGGTCCAGTGCGTCTACAAGAAGACCTCGTACCCCAGTCCCATCCAGGTACTGACACCGGCAGAACAAGCATTACTTTACATAAGAGCGACACTTACACCGACAGAACAAGCATTACTTTACATAAGAGCGACACTGACACCGGCAGAACAAGCATTACTTTACACAAGAGCGACACTTACACCGGCAGAACAAGCATTACTTTACGCACAGGCGACACTTACACCGGCAGAACAAGCATTACTTTACACAAGAGCGACACTTACACCGACAGAACAAGCATTACTTTACACAAGAGCGACACTTACACCCACAGAACAAGCATTACTTTACACAAGAGCGACACTGACACCGGCAGAACAAGCATTACTTTACACAAGAGCGACACTTACACCGGCAGAACAAGCATTACTTTACACAAGAGCGACACTGACACCGGCAGAACAAGCATTACTTTACGCACAGGCGACACTTACACCGACAGAACAAGCATTACTTTACACAAGAGCGACACTGACACCGGCAGAACAAGCATTACTTTACACAAGAGCGACACTTACACCGGCAGAACAAGCATTACTTTACACAAGAGCGACACTTACACCGGCAGAACAAGCATTACTTTACACAAGAGCGACACTGACACCGGCAGAACAAGCATTACTTTACACAAGAGCGACACTTACACCGACAGAACAAGCATTACTTTACGCACAGGTGACACTTACACCGGCAGAACAAGCATTACTTTACACAAGAGCGACACTTACACCGACAGAACAAGCATTACTTTACACAAGAGCGACACTTACACCGACAGAACAAGCATTACTTTACACAAGAGCGACACTTACACCGACAGAACAAGCATTACTTTACACAAGAGCGACACTTACACCCACAGAACAAGCATTACTTTACACACAGGCGACACTTACACCGGCAGAACAAGCATTACTTTACGCACCGGCGACACACCGTCAGAACAAGCATTACTTTACACAAGAGCGACACTTACACCGGCAGAACAAGCATTACTTTACACAAGAGCGACACTTACACCGGCAGAACAAGCATTACTTTACACACAGGCGACACTTACACCGGCAGAACAAGCATTACTTTACACACAGGCGACACTTACACCGGCAGAACAAGCATTACTTTACACACGAGCGACACTGACACCGGCAGAACAAGCATTACTTTACACAAGAGCGACACTGACACCGGCAGAACAAGCATTACTTTACACACAGGTGACACTTACACCGGCAGAACAAGCATTACTTTACGCACAGGCGACACTTACACCCGCAGAACAAGCATTACTTTACACAAGAGCGACACTGACACCGGCAGAACAAGCATTACTTTACACAAGAGCGACACTTACACCCACAGAACAAGCATTACTTTACACAAGAGCGACACTTACACCGGCAGAACAAGCATTACTTTACACACAGGTGACACTTACACCGGCAGAACAAGCATTACTTTACACAAGAGCGACACTGACACCGGCAGAACAAGCATTACTTTACACAAGAGCGACACTTACACCGACAGAACAAGCATTACTTTACACACAGGTGACACTTACACCCACAGAACAAGCATTACTTTACACAAGAGCGACACTGACACCGGCAGAACAAGCATTACTTTACACAAGAGCGACACTGACACCGGCAGAACAAGCATTACTTTACACAAGAGCGACACTGACACCGGCAGAACAAGCATTACTTTACACACAGGTGACACTTACACCCACAGAACAAGCATTACTTTACACACAGGCGACACTTACACCGACAGAACAAGCATTACTTTACACACAGGCGACACTTAAAGTACTACAACTGTAAAAGGAGAAGTATTTAAATCTGTAAATACAAACATTAACACAAACGTACTGACAATTCAAAAGCCATGTTTTTGCATTTCTACATTTTATTTTAAATTGTATGTATGTATTTACAATTTTTTTTAAAGTGTACTTGTATCTGTACGTGCAGCCCTACAGTTTATTCACCTTTCTTGTCTTAAGGCCAGACTCTACAGGCAAAACTATTTTTTTTCCATTTTTAGTTTTTCAGTCACTTTTCTCTCTCACATCTGGACTTTGATGTGGAAACAACAACAATATGTTACAAAATGGAGAAATTTAAACTGGTTCTGTCCATTTTTCAGATTTAAATGTCCCAAATATGTGGATTTTTGGCCGTTTTTTCACATAAAATGCCTTATTTCTCCATAAAAACATGACATGATGAAAAACTTTTTGAACTTTTTTTTTTTTAATTAAACGACAGGACAAGTTTCAAATGAATATCTTTAAATTTAAGATTTTTTCCTGTTTCACCTGCAGCGTCTCGCCTCAATTACTGACATACTTTTCTCACGTTCTAATCCTCACGTACCTCCTTCTTCTTGTTGATGTTCTTCTTCTCCTCCTCCTTCTTCATGTTCTTCTTCTCCACCTTCTTGTTTGTTCTTCTTCTTCTTCTTCTGGTTTATGTTGTTCATGTTCTTCTTCTCCTCCTTCTTGTTTGTTCTTCTTCTTCTTATGGTTTATGTTGTTCATGTTCTCCTCCTTGTTGTTCTTCTTCTTCATGTTCTTCTTCTTCTCCCCCTTCTTGTTTGTTCTTGTTGTTCATGTTCTTCTTCTTCTTCTCCTCCTTCTTCATGTTCATCTCCTCCTTGTTCATGTTCTTCTTCTCCTTCTTTATGTTGTTAATGTTCTTCTTCTCCTCCTTGTTCATGTTCTTCTTCTCCTTCTTTATGTTGTTAATGTTCTTCTTCTCCTCCTCCTTGTTCATGTTCTTCTTCTCCTTCTTTATGTTGTTAATGTTCTTCTCCTCCTCCTTGTTCATGTTCTTCTTCTTCTTTATGTTGTTCATGTTCTTTTTCTCCTCCTTCTTCTCCTTCTTGTCATTCATGTTCTTCTCCTCCTTCTTGTTGTTCATATTCTTCTTCTTCATGATGTTCTCCTTCTCGTTCTGCAGCTGCTGAAGGGCGTCGGGACAAAGTGCTGGGCCCCGGACGCCGAGTACGCGCTGCACTCCGTGTACCAGGGCGGCCTGTTCGAGCTGCGCGCCGGCGACGAGCTCTTCGTCTCCGTCTCGTCCCCGACCATGGTCAACGCCGACGACTCCTCCAGCTACTTCGGCGCCTTCCGGTTGGACCTCTGAAGCCGAGGGGCCGCCGCGGGTTCACGGGATTCCAAACAGGACGCTCGGGTCGCGGGACGTTTCGCGGGACGTCGTTGGCGATATTGGCTGGACCGATGCTTCCGAAAGACGTTTAAAAGGAGGAAAACACTGAACAGTTTCAAGTGGATTTGCAGTTTTTTATTCCTTTTTTTGCCTTTTTTAAAAATTTCTAACCAATCCAGCAACTACGTGCAATCACCTGGAATAGACTGTGACGATTGTTTTTCCCGTTTTCTTCGAAGGACGTAATCTTTTGGATTTTTCACGATTCCGAAACCTTCTTCTCTGCTGCTTGAGATCCCAGCGTTTCGTCGCCAAATTTGCCTTTTTTCGAACTTGGTTTTTTAGTATTGCAGACTTAAGAATGTATGGACGATGATGAACTCGTAGGAAACGCGAGAAAAGATCAAACCAAAGCAAAAAAAAAACTAAATGTGGAACTGAACTGGTGCCGTGAGCGTGCTGTACAGAGGAGCGTCTGCGCTGGAATTGTAATAATTATGTATTTTTGCAGATGGACTGTGACCACTCGGACGCTTTTGTAAGAAAAAAAAACTAAAAAAGATGCGGATTTGAAGCGCGGATCGTGTTTTTTGTACTGGACTTTGTAAAAAAACGCGGAGGAAAAAAGAAAAGGGGCACGAGGGGGGAAGGTTTGATCGGCTCGACGTTGATAAATTGGCTCAAAATCCCAATGTTCCGCTTTAATGCCGTATAAACCAGCCCGAATCCATTCAGCGCTTCACGGTCGGCGCCAGGTTTGGTTTTATTCCCAGCGAACAGTCCCTGAAACTGTTTTATTACTTCATTGAATCCACTTAAAATGTATTTTTGTCCCAGAGACATAAAGATCAGCGTTAAAGTAGATCAAACTGTCCAATCTGAGCCAAAACAAAGCCACAAAAACACGACTAAAAGTGACAAAAATGTGACTAAAAGCGACAGACTCTAAAGTACATTTTCTCCAATTACATTTTTGTCAAAGTTGAGCCTTATTCTGACAAAACTAACACAAGGATTTGACTAAAAGTGATAAAAATGTGACAAAAGGCGACAAAAAGTCACAAAAAGCAAAACAACCGGAAACTAGAAGCGACAAGAACGCAATTAAAAGTGCCAAAAACAAACGACGCGACAAAAATGAGACTAAAAAGCGACAAACTCCAAGGAACATTGTTTTCTCCAAATGCACTTTTGTCCCACAGAGACAAAGCCTTAAAGTAGATCCACACAAACTGTACAATCTGGACTCAACGAGCACAAGGATTTCACTAAAAGTGACTGAAATGCAATAAAAGCAAGAAAACCACTACAAAAAGCAACTAAAACATGACTAAAAGTGGCAAAGAAAACAACAAAAATGTGACCACATGCAACAAAAACTCAACTAAAAGCGAGAAAAACCCAACTAAAGGACATTTTCTCCAATTACATTTTTGTCCCACAGAAACAAAGTTGAGCCTTATTCTGACACAACGAACACAAGGATTTGACTAAAAGTGATAAAAACGTCACAAAAAGCAACAAAACCGGAAACTAGAAGCGACAAGAACGCAATTAAAAGTGCCAAAAACAAACTAGAAGCGACAAAAATGTGACTAAAAGTGACAAACTCCAAAGGACATCGTTTTCTTCAAATGCACTTTTGTCCCACAGAGACAAAGCCTTAAAGTAAATCCACACAAACTGTACAATCTGGACTCAATGAGCACAAGGATTTGACTAAAAGTGACTGAAATGCAATAAAAGCAAGAAAAACACTACAAAAAGCAACTAAAACATGACTAAAAGTGGCAAAAAAAACAACAAAAACTCAACTAAAAGCGAGAAAAACCCAACTAACTCCAAAGTACATTTTCTCCAATTACATTTTTGTCCCACAGAGACTAAGTTGAGCCTTATTCTGACACAACGAACACAAGAATTTGACTAAAAACGATAAAAACGTGACTAAAGGCAACAAAAAGTCACAAAAAGCAACAAAACCAGAAACGACAAGAACGCAATTAAAAGTGCCAAAAACAAACTAGAAGCGACAAACTCCAAAGAACATTTTCTCCAAATGCATTTTTGTCCCTCGAGACATAAAGACGAGCCTTAAAGTAGATCCAAACAAACTGTACAATCTGGACTCAACAAGAATGTGACACAACGACACAACGATTTGGGTGATAAAAACATGACTAAAAGCGACAAGCAAGTGACCAAAAGCAGCAAAGACGCAACTAAAAGTGACAAAAATGTGACTGCAAGCAACAAAAAATCGAAAAACTCCAAATGACCACCACAAAACTGTACAATCTGGACTCAGCAAGATTCTGACACGCATTTATTATAGTTTTAAGTTAAAAAAAATCAGGCGAAATTTGAATTTTTAGGCCAATATTCAGTCAGGTCTTGTTTACTCAAAAACTAAATAAAAAAAACCAACTCTCTTCTGTAAATCTTTTATGGAACTACAAAACGAACTAAGAAATTTAAACCTGGTTCTGTCCATTTTTCAGATTTAAATGTCCCAAATATGTGGATTTTTGGCCATTTTTTCACATAAAATGCCTTATTTCTACATGAAAACATGACATGATGAAAAACTTGTAACACATTTTTTTCATACATTTATGGGACTAAACTACAGGACAAGTTTAACATTAATATCTTTAAATTTAAGATTTTTTCCCGTTCAACTGCAGCGTCTTTTCTTAAATCCGATCGGTGCGTCTTTAAACACATATTTAGCAAAATTTCTCTTTTTTGCGCCTTGTTATATTGTCGTTCATCAAAAACACCGCTGGAGTTGGACTGAGCTCGTTTTGCGAATCCTGTTTACGAGGTCTTCTTCTCTGAACCTCACAAAATACTCAGTTTCAATTTTCCTCGTCGCAGGTAAAAACTTCTCTAGCTCGGTTTTTATGTCCACGAACCATGAGCGATCTATTTTGCGTCAAACTGTGTTCACGACAAACGCGCGGCCCCGTTAGCGTAGCAGTCACATTGCCTAAGGGCTCATTTATACATTTTCCCGTTGTTAATCCTTGTTCCTGACATTTGGAAACGCAGGTGTACTTTATTATGTGTTAATGTGTTTTTTTCCCAATTTAGTCGTCAATTTAAGTCTGAAAATGGTAAATACTGATCCCAAAGTTGGACAAAAGCAGGTTTAAAAGCCAATTAAAGTCACAAAAATGCAGAATATGTGCACTTTAAGAGTTTTAATTTAATGTCTGTGTTTAGAAAGTTTACCCCGGACGCACTGAATCTGGATTTGGTGGAGCGTTTTGTTGCCGTTTAAATTGACCTTTTTACAGAATGAATGCATACGATAACCTTTAAGGGCGGCACAATGGCTTCAGTCAGACAGGAAGTGCTGACGCTAACACGGTTTCTATGGAGTTTTGTCTAAGTCGGTCTAAAGTGAATAAATATCAGATTCTGCCGTGAACAGTGAGCGCTGGATGTGTCTGAAACATGTGAAAGAAACAAAACCGACTCACTGTTTATGCTAACGCTAAGACATATCAGCCTTAAAGTAGCTCCTGCACCAAACTGTACAATCTGGACTCAAGATTTAGACCAAACGCACACAAGGATTTGACTAAAAGTAATACAAACATGACTAAAAGTGACAAGCAAGTGACCAAAAGCAACAAAGACGCAGCTAAAAGCGACAAAAATGTGACTGTAAGCAACAAAAACGCAACTAAAAGTGAAAATAACACAACTAAAACTGACAAACTCCAAAGGACATTTTTGTCCCACAAAGACATAAATGTGTAAGAAAGTCTTAAAAGTATCTCCTGTACAAACTGTACAATCTGGACTCAGACAGGAAGTGCTGACGCTAACACGGTTTCTATGGAGTTTTGTCTAAATCGGTCTAAAGTGAATAAATATCAGATTCTGCCGTGAACAGTGAGCGCTGGATGTGTCTGAAACATGTGACAGAAACAAAACACTCACTCTTTATGCTAATGCTAACGCTACTGTTAAGACTTATCAGACTTAAAGTAGCTCCTGCACCAAACTGTACAATCTGGACTCAAGATTTAGACCAAACACACACAAGGATTTGACCAAAAGTGATAAAAACATGACTAAAAGTGACAAGCAAGTGACCAAAACCAAGAAAGATGCGACAAAAGACATTTTCTCCAAATGCATTTTTGTCCCACAGAGACTTAAACGTCTTAAAAGTATCTCCTGCACAAACTGTACGATCTGGACTCAGACAGGAAGTGCTGACGCTAACACGGTTTCTATGGAGTTTTGTCTAAAATGAATAAATATCAGATTCTGCCGTGAACAGTGAGAAACAAAACAGACTCACTCTTTATGCTAACGCTAACACTACTGGTAAGACATGAAACCTCGACAGTCCATATTTCAGGTTCATGTTTTTCAAATTCTAACGTATTATTATTAAATATTTATCGTAGTTTTACAGCCGTGAAGTTGCCGTTTGTGAAGAATTTACAAAAATAAAAGATTAGATTACGGGAAGTAGTGCTTGTCGTGCCCAATTTGAGTTGGTCATGCTAGTCGTTAGCAAGACTGTTTTTCCATCAATTAAAAAGCCAGAAAACAGTTAAGTGTTCTGTCAGTTGTAGAGTTAGTTCACCAGTATTTAAGTTAATTAGAATTTGTTAAAGTTTCCTAATGTTTGTTTTTGATTAAAACAACAAATCTGGACCTGTCGCCGTCACAAATACATGAAATTATACTAAAATTAGTTTTTAGTTAAAGATTAAAAGTCATATCCATAGACCGTAAAAATCACTGGACATCAAATTAATACAATAACTGACCAATCAGGCGCTTCCTTTTTCAGAGGTCGGTTTTCGCTCGTGTTAGCAACAGGTTTTATTGACAGCTAGCGTAGCACGTTGCCGCCGTCTCCTCCCACCGAGGGGTGGAGACCATTAACAACCGCGCTCCTGATTGGTCCATGTGGTTGCCACGATACGCACCCGGATTTACAAATATGCAGTCTGGCTCCACTTTAGCCGCTATAACTGCTAGCCGCGATTAGCTTCATTTGGCTGGAGCCGAATTCTATGGGCAACGTTACACTCCGGTCTGTGGTCACATACAGCCTTTATCCACCAGAGTGCCTTGAGGTATTGCCAGGTGTGCCTTCAATTTAAAAAAAATTTTACTCAACAGTCACTAGAACACGGCTGAATCCATCTGTGATGTCATCAAAACGTACCATTGAAAACACGAGACGATTTACAGAAACTGACACATTTTTCTGACAGTTTAAACCATCGTTCAACAAAATAAAGTGTTATCACGGATTATTATTTGTCAAATCATAACTATTGTGTCATGTATGTGGATGTCGGCCCTTGTTTACAGTCTGGTTGCTATGGTAACAGTTGTAGAATTACCTCCAACTGTGTCATTTGTGCAACCAGGAAGTGACATCATAAACTGACAAACAAAATGACAAAAACGCAACTCAAAGAGAAAAAAAACAACTAAATTGACAAAAACGTGACTAAACGCAACAAAAACTCAACTCGATGTGGTCCTTTACAGTCTGGTTGCTATGGTAACAGCTGTAGAATTACCTCTAACTGTGTCTCATTTGTGCAACCAGGAAGTGACATTATAAACTTTACACAAATTGACAAACAAAGCGACAAAAACGCAACTCAGTGACAAAAAAACAACTAAAAGTGAAAAAGTGACTAAAAGCGACAAAAACTCAACTCGACGTGGTCCTTTACAGTCCGGTTGCTATGGTAACGGCTGTAGAATCACCTCTTGTGCAACCAGGAAGTGACATCATAAACTTTACACAAACTGTCAAAATGGGACAAACAGCCAAACATTTTTAATCACATTTTAAATATAATCATGTTCACTACGTTTTGGTTTGAGTAAAAACGTTAGCATTAGCATTAGCACGTCTTCTCCCGTTGTTTGCCAAAACGAGCCCATTGAACCTTCCTCCTCGTCTCACGCTTTCGTTTCGTTTAGATATCTCTTTCCCGGTTGAACCTGTGAAGCCACATTCTTCTGTTTCACGCTAACATGCTAACACGCTAACGCAACAACACCACCACCACAGACTGTCGATCCAAGGCTAGCTCGGATGCTAAAGCTAACTACACTACAGGAAGCCGCGGTGTTAATGTTATTGCTGTGATTTTCTTTCTGAATGTATTTGTAAATGAAAAATTGTGAGTTTTTTTTATATAAAACCACTAAATTTCTGTTTTTAAATTTGGATTTGTACATTTATTTTTGCTATTTTGTTCTTTTGGTGCTTGAGAAGTTGATTGATGGTACCTTGAAAGTTTTTTTGTATTTGAAAGTTAATTATTTTTCAAAAACGGACGAGCGACAAATGAAAAGCACAAGTTTAAAGGTGCACCGTGTAACTTTTCTTACATTTATTTTTAGCTACAAATGGGATTATTGCCCAAAAAAACATTGAAATAGACAAGTTTAACGTCATATCGTCGCCACGGAGACAAAGTTGCACCTACGCCGAAGCAAGTTCCTACGTTTGTGAATTTCACTGACAATGGCAATAAACAGTTTCTGATTCTGAAAGTTACGCAGTGCAGCTTTAAATAGTTTGGAAGAAATGCGTCTTTTATGCGACAAATAATGATTAAATGCAGCAATAATGTACAAAACTGTTTTTTTACTGAAATAAAATCACCACTGAACAAAGGCTGTGTGTGAAGACTGCGCTGTGGAAAAATTAAGACAAAACTGAGGGAAATTAGAAGAAAATGAAAGAAATTTTATTAATTTATTAATAATTTTAGGTCAGGGGTTTGAAACGGTGTCTAAAGAATAGTTTTATACAATATTTTCTACAAATAATTTAAAATATTTCACTTTAGATTCAAATTTGAGCATCAGACTTATAAGTTTTGTAATATCTGTATACAATTTCTTATTTAATTGATTTAATTTAATTGATATTCATTACTACACAAGTTCTCAAAGTGATAAGAGACTATTTCAAGATAAATTTTTCGTAGAATTATCTATATTTTATTAAACAGTCTCATTTTAAACAATTAAATGGCATTAAAAGGTAAATTCATTTAATTATTTGCCGTTTCAACATTTGACAGCAAAACGTGGCCCAGTTTTTCAATGTTTTGACCCTAAAAATTATCATTTTCGTGACTTTCTTTTTGCAATGGAGGTTAAGAGTCGTTCACGTTGTTGTTTTTTAGGTTACAATTTGAAAACTGATCTATTTTAGTCAAAAAGTGGTTTAATAGTTGATTTGTCTTGGTTTTTCCGCAGCGCTCAGGTCTGTTGTGACTCTGATGATGATGAAGTGCTGGTTTGGTTGATTCTGTGAGCACCTAAACTTCATAATAAAATGTTCAGAAACGCAAAGCACCGAGCTGTGGAGTTTTATTGTCGAGTTTTTACAGCTGGAGTCGATTGTACTTAAACGCAAGTCGTATTTTCTTTTAAACATCAAAGTATTCGAATGCTTAAATTGGGTTTTTTTGGCGAAACGTTAAACAATCTGGTTTAAATTCAAGCATTTCCAAAGGATAAAGACACAAAAATGAGACACTGAATCATATCTGCAAGAAACAAATGTTCAAATCATTTCATTTCGTCAACGTAAAGCTTTTGTCGTTTGTAGGTTTTTGTCCAAAATGTGTGGAAAACAGCACTGAAAAGACGTCATTGTGTGGATTTGCTGCAGCAGTTGTCGAGTTCAGAGGCAGAAATGATCAGAACGAGTAAAAACAGCGGAACATTCTCAGATAAATGACGTCTGAAAATACGTCCCGGATCGAAGAAGAAGTTCAGCAGGAAGTGTGTTTGACGCTCGAGGGAGAGGATTTTCTACAAACAACGAAATGCGTCGCTTTGATTTGAATAAAAGCTGCTGACACTGTAGTTTGGATTTGTACAAACATGTTCTTCAACAAAAAGAGATAAAAATGTGTTCAAAGGCGACAAAAACACAATTACAAACAAGACTCGATACACCAAAACGTGACTAAAAACGACAAAAACATAAATAAAAGTGACAAAGACGCGTTTATATATAACAAACAACTGAACAGGACAAAGACACATCTAAAAACGACAAAAAGTCACTCAACAAACGAGACTCGATACATAACTCAATATAAACGCGACTACAAATTACCAAAACACGACACAAAAACGGCAAAACGCGACTGAAAACAACAAAAAACACGACGACTCAATGCACAAAAATGTGAATAAAAGTGACAAAGACGCGTTTATATACGACAAAACGACCAAAACGCGACTGAAAACAACAAAAAACACAACTAAAAATGACAACAACGACACAGTGCACAAAAATTTGACTAATAATGACAAAAACATGACTAAAAGTGACAAAGATACATTTATATACGACCAACACAACTGAACAAAGACGCATCTAAAAATAACAAAAACTCACCTGCAAACAACAAACAAGACTCAATGCACCAAAACGTGACAAAAAACAACCAAAACGCGACTAAAAACTATCAAAACACGACACAAAAACGGCAAAACGCGACTGAAAACAACAAAAAACACGACGACTCAATGCACAAAAATGTAACTAAAAGTGACAAAGACGTGTTTATATACGACCAACACAACTGAACAGGACAAAGACGCATCTAAAAACGACAAAAACTCACTCAACAAACCACAAACAAGACTCGATACATCAAGACGTGACCAAACACAACCTAAACATGACCAAAACACGGCTAAAAACAACAAAAACACGACTAAAAACAACAAAAACACGACTAAAAACAACAAAAACACGACGCAACACGACTTAAAACGACAAAAAAAACAACTAAAAACGACAGATGACTCAATGCACATAAACGTGACTAAAAATGATAAGGATGTGTTTAAATCTGACAAACACAACTGAACGTGAGAAAAACGGTGAGTAAAAGCGACAAAATTGTGTTTAAAATGTGAATTTGAACAGAATCCTATTATTAAAACATAAATCTAAGTCTAATCCCAGTCGCACTGGGCAGAAAAATAACAATTCTATATTTTTTCTAAACGGTGCAGCTCTATTAAAGACGAAAGAAAAACACAAAGAACATGAATCGAGAGAAAATCAAAATCAAAAATGATCTGGACCAAGAAAATCGTGATAATTTTTTTTGCCAAATCAGACCTGGTTCAGTCCTGGTTCAGTCCTGGTTCAGTCCTGGTTCAGTCCTGGTTCAGACCTGGTTCAGTCCTGGTTCAGTCCTGGTTCAGTCCTGGTTCAGTCCTGGTTCAGTCCTGGTTCAGACCTGGTTCAGACCTGGTTCAGACCTGGTTTAGTCCTGGTTCAGACCTGGTTCAGACCTGGTTCAGACCTGGTTCAGACCTGGTTCAGACCTGGTTCAGTCCTGGTTCAGTCCTGGTTCAGACCTGGTTCAGACCTGGTTCAGTCCTGGTTCAGACCTGGTTCTGTCCTGGTTCAGACCTGGTTCAGTCCTGGTTTAGTCCTGGTTCAGACCTGGTTCAGACCTGGTTCAGACCTGGTTCAGACCTGGTTCAGACCTGGTTCAGTCCTGGTTCAGACCTGGTTCAGACCTGGTTCAGACCTGGTTCAGACCTGGTTCAGTCCTGGTTCAGTCCTGGTTCAGTCCTGGTTCAGTCCTGGTTCAGTCCTGGTTCAGACCTGGTTCAGTCCTGGTTCAGTCCTGGTTCAGTCCTGGTTCAGTCCTGGTTCAGTCCTGGTTCAGACCTGGTTCAGACCTGGTTCTGTCCTGGTTCTGTCCTGGTTCTGTCCTGGTTCAGACCTGGTTCAGACCTGGTTCAGACCTGGTTCAGACCCGGTTCAGACCCGGTTCAGACCCGGTTCAGACCTGGTTCAGACCCGGTTCAGACCCGGTTCAGTCCTGGTTCAGTCCTGGTTCAGACCTGGTTCAGACCTGGTTCAGTCCTGGTTCAGTCCTGGTTCAGTCCTGGTTCAGTCCTGGTTCAGACCTGGTTCAGACCTGGTTCAGTCCTGGTTCAGTCCTGGTTCAGACCTGGTTCAGTCCAGGTTCAGACCTGGTTCAGACCCGGTTCAGACCTGGTTCAGACCTGGTTTAGACCCGGTTCAGACCCGGTTCAGACCCGGTTCAGACCCGGTTCAGACCTGGTTCAGTCCCGGTTCAGTCCTGGTTTAGTCCTGGTTCAGACCTGGTTCAGACCTGGTTCTGTCCTGGTTCTGTCCTGGTTCTGTCCTGGTTCAGACCTGGTTCAGTCCTGGTTCAGTCCTGGTTCAGTCCTGGTTCAGACCTGGTTCAGTCCTGGTTCAGTCCTGGTTCTGTCCTGGTTCTGTCCTGGTTCAGACCTGGTTCAGTCCTGGTTCAGACCTGGTTCAGACCTGGTTCAGACCTGGTTCAGTCCTGGTTCAGTCCTGGTTTAGTCCTGGTTCAGTCCTGGTTCAGACCTGGTTCAGTCCTGGTTCAGTCCTGGTTCAGACCTGGTTCAGACCTGGTTCAGACCTGGTTCAGTCCTGGTTCAGTCCTGGTTCAGTCCTGGTTCAGTCCTGGTTCAGACCGGGTTCAGACCTGGTTCAGTCCTGGTTCAGTCCTGGTTCAGTCGGTTCAGACCTGGTTCAGACCCGGTTCAGACCCGGTTCAGTCCCGGTTCAGACCCGGTTCAGACCCGGTTCAGACCCGGTTCAGTCCTGGTTCAGTCCTGGTTCAGTCCTGGTTCAGTCCTGGTTCTGTCCTGGTTCTGTCCTGGTTCTGTCCTGGTTCAGACCTGGTTCAGTCCTGGTTCAGACCTGGTTCAGACCTGGTTCAGTCCTGGTTTAGTCCTGGTTTAGTCCTGGTTCAGTCCTGGTTCAGACCTGGTTCAGTCCTGGCTCAGTCCTGGTTCAGACCCGGTTCAGACCCGGTTCAGTCCTGGTTCAGTCCCGGTTCAGTCCTGGTTCAGTCCTGGTTCAGACCCGGTTCAGACCCGGTTCAGTCCTGGTTCAGTCCCGGTTCAGTCCCGGTTCAGACCCGGTTCAGACCCGGTTCAGACCCGGTTCAGTCCTGGTTCAGACCTGGTTCAGACCTGGTTCAGACCTGGTTCAGTCCTGGTTCAGTCCTGGTTCAGTCCTGGTTCAGACCTGGTTCTGTCCTGGTTCTGTCCTGGTTCAGACCTGGTTCAGTCCTGGTTCAGTCCTGGTTCAGTCCTGGTTCAGACCTGGTTCAGTCCTGGTTCTGTCCTGGTTCTGTCCTGGTTCTGTCCTGGTTCAGACCTGGTTCAGTCCTGGTTCAGACCTGGTTCAGACCTGGTTCAGACCTGGTTTAGTCCTGGTTTAGTCCTGGTTTAGTCCTGGTTCAGTCCTGGTTCAGACCTGGTTCAGTCCTGGTTCAGTCCTGGTTCAGTCCTGGTTCAGTCCTGGTTCAGTCCTGGTTCAGACCTGGTTCAGTCCTGGTTCTGTCCTGGTTCTGTCCTGGTTCTGTCCTGGTTCAGACCTGGTTCTGTCCTGGTTCTGTCCTGGTTCTGTCCTGGTTCAGACCTGGTTCAGTCCTGGTTCAGACCTGGTTCAGACCTGGTTCAGACCTGGTTTAGTCCTGGTTTAGTCCTGGTTTAGTCCTGGTTCAGTCCTGGTTCAGACCTGGTTCAGTCCTGGCTCAGTCCTGGTTCAGACCCGGTTCAGACCCAGTTGAGACCCGGTTCAGACCCGGTTCAGTCCTGGTTCTGTCCTGGTTCAGACCTGGTTCAGTCCTGGTTCAGTCCTGGTTCAGTCCTGGTTCAGACCTGGTTCAGACCTGGTTCAGACCTGGTTTAGTCCTGGTTTAGTCCTGGTTCAGTCCTGGTTCAGACCTGGTTCAGACCTGGTTCAGTCCTGGCTCAGTCCTGGTTCAGACCCGGTTCAGACCCGGTTGAGACCCGGTTCAGACCCGGTTGAGACCCGGTTCAGACCCGGTTCAGTCCTGGTTCAGTCCTGGTTCAGTCCTGGTTCAGACCTGGTTCAGACCTGGTTCAGACCTGGTTTAGTCCTGGTTTAGTCCTGGTTCAGTCCTGGTTCAGACCTGGTTCAGACCTGGTTCAGTCCTGGCTCAGTCCTGGTTCAGACCCGGTTCAGACCCGGTTGAGACCCGGTTCAGACCCGGTTCAGTCCTGGTTCAGACCTGGTTCAGTCCTGGTTCAGTCCTGGTTCAGACCTGGTTCAGACCTGGTTTAGTCCTGTTTTAGTCCTGGTTTAGTCCTGGTTCAGTCCTGGTTCAGACCTGGTTCAGACCTAGTTCAGACCTGGTTTAGTCCTGGTTTAGTCCTGGTTCAGTCCTGGTTCAGACCTGGTTCAGACCTGGTTCAGTCCTGGCTCAGTCCTGGTTCAGACCCGGTTCAGACCCGGTTCAGACCTGGTTCAGACCTGGTTCAGTCCTGGCTCAGTCCTGGTTCAGACCCGGTTCAGACCCGGTTCAGACCTGGTTCAGACCTGGTTCAGTCCTGGTTTAGTCCTGGTTCAGACCTGGTTCAGACCTGGTTCAGTCCTGGCTCAGTCCTGGTTTAGTCCTGGTTCAGACCCGGTTCAGACCTGGTTCAGACCTGGTTCAGTCCTGGTTTAGTCCTGGTTCAGACCTGGTTCAGTTCAGCAGATGTTGTCAAAGCCTTTAGTGTTTTATGTCTTTTTTATTTCTAAAGTGTTTTTGGTCTGAAAAACCTGGCTCTCGATAAAAGAAATTTAAAAAGTCCAGGTCCAGTCCAGATTCAGTCCAGGTCCAGATCAGGTCCAGGTTCAGACGCATTACTGTAACATCTTCTTTTCAGGCTTAAGAGACGTTCAAGCGCACCTCGTAAAACACAGATAATGGACAATTAAAAAGCGATAAAACAATCCTGGAGCTTAAAAGAGTCTCTGAAGGAAACACGAGGAGGAGAGACGTTACAGACGGAGTTTAAAGTTCAAGACGCGATCAAAATGTCCAGACTGTGGAGCCGACGGGACGCCCTGCAGCTCAAGGCCCCGGACACAGGACTTCTTCAGGAGGAGAACACGACTCTCTGGAGCGTCTGATGTTCCTCTGACTCCACCTGAGAACCTCTGGGGCTGAACCGTAGAAAGGGGTTCAGGGGTCGTCATCCGGACGCTGTTTGAAGATCGAGACGTTTCGACTTTTATCCAAAAAGTCATTGTCAATCTGAGAGCTGGTCTGGGAACTCTGGCTTATGCTACTCTGAGTAGTGAGAGTCCTGCCCCCAGGGAGGAGTCACTGAACACCTGTCTTTGTTTGGAAAATTGTTTGTCACCTGAGACATGATTAATTGGTCTGCCTTTGTTTGTTAATAGTTGGCCCTGCCCAGTGTCACCTGTGGCTAAGGTCTATTATTGTCTTAGATCTATTGTTCTATTGATGGCTGTTGCTCCCTCCTCACTGCTGATGACCTCATTAGCATTTGACTGGTCCATTGATCTGGACCGGGGTGTTAGGAGGCTCATAAATCTTAGACAAATTAAATCTTAAGCCCCCATTCCTGTTTAGAGACGGATTCTCTCTTTTGACACAAATGTCCTCCTTTACTCCTCTTTCAAACCAGTTCTTCTCTCTGCTCAATATCTTCACCTCACTGTCCTCAAACGAGTGATTTGTAGCTTTTTGGTGCAGATGGACTGCACTTTGTGGTCCCGTGGAGGTCGATCTTCAAACAGCGTCCGGATGACAAACCCCTGAAGCCCTTTCTACGATGAACCACACCTGGACGAACGAGGGTTTACATCGACGACCTTTGGGGCTGAAGTTCACACAGATGGACACAGTTCAGACGTCGATGTCCTTCACCTTCATCGAGCGCCGCAAACGGTTCACGAGCCACAAAAACAGGAGCGGCTCGTCAGGAGTTCAGGTTTGACTTTCTGTTTTGAGGGTTTGGGGCGTTTAAATCTTAAATTTAAAGATATCAATTTGAAACTTTTCCTGTCGATTACTCACATAAATGTAAGAACAAAATGTATTACAAGTTTTTCATCATGTCATGTTTTCATGTAGAAATAAGGCATTTTATGTGTAAAAATGACCAAAAATCCACATATTTGTGACATTTAAATCTGAAAAATGGACAGAACCAGTTTTTTTTTAATTTCTTGGTTAACTTTGTCACATATTAGTTATAAAAATGTACAGAGGGGATTTTGGATTTATTATTTAGTTTTTGAGTAAACTAGATTGGACTGAAAATTGTCCTAAAAATTCAAATTTCGCCTCATTTTTTTGACTTAAAACTTCAATAAATCAGTTTTAGAATCGGATATTAAAAAATCCTTCTGTACGTTTCGTCAAAATCCTGTTGAGTCCAAGATTGTAAAGTTTGACGAGTGTAGGATCTACTTTAAGGCTGATCTTTATGTCTCGAGGGACAAAAATGCATTTGAAGAAAACAGCCTTTGGAGTTTAATGTAATTTAATGTGTTTTAGCCGCATTTAGTTGCTTTTAGTCTTGTTTTTGTCGCTTTTTGTCACGTTTTGATGCTTTTGTCGCTTGTAGTTGCTTTCGTGTCACTTTCAGTCGCGTTTTTGTTGTTTTCAGCTGCATTTTTGTCAAATATTGTGTCATTTCTATCAAAATCTTGTTGAGTCCAGATTGTACAGTTTGTTTGGATCTACTTTAGGCTGATCTTTATGTCTCGAGGGACAAAAATGCATTTGAAGAAAACAATGTCAGAGAAATCTATGGATGAAGTGGATTCAATGGAAGAATCAAACATCAGGAGCAGATTGGACACGTTTGTTGTTTCCACATGAAAGTCGATGTGTTGAGAGAGAAAACTGACCAGAAAAATTGAAAAAATGCAGCGTCTCGCTTTAGTGAAATCTAACGTTTTCCTTCAGGGTCTCTCTCTCTCTTAAAGTCCAGTTTTGTTTTATCAGGTTTTAATGGTTCGTTATCTGTGGTTTACGAGGTGCTCTTCTCTTCGGCTCGATGCGGTTCAGACTCCAAACCAAACAGACGTGACGTTAAAGCGTCTGGACCTGGACGGAGAAGAAGAAGAAGAAGAAGGAGAGCGGCGTGGAATAATGAAAAGTAAACGCAGATGACGGCGGGATTTGAAAGAAACGAGAGCAACAGGTTCAGGTCGTGTCAAGAAAAGAAACAAATCCAAAGAAAAACGACCAAATTTAAAGATGTCAATGTGAACTTCTCCTGTAGTTTACGAAAATGTCATGTTTTCCTGTAGAAATAAGGCATTTTAAGTGTAAAAACGACCAAAATTTCACTTAAATCTGAAAAATGGACTGAACCAGGTTTAATTTTTTTTTGTTTCATTTTGGAAAATATTAGTTACAAAAAATGTACAGGATGAATTTTGGATTTCTTATTTAGTTTTTGCGTAAACCACAGTAGATCTGACTGAAAATTGATCTAAAAATTCAAATTTCGCCTCATTTTTTTTTTTTTTCACTTAAAACTTCAATAAAATCAGTTTTAGAATCAGATATTAAAAAATCCTTCTGTACGTTTGGTCAAAATCTTGTTGAGTCCAGATTGTACAGTTTGACGTGTGTGGGATCTACTTCCTCGAGGGACAAAAATGCATTTTCAGAAAACAATGTCCCAGAGAAATCTATGGATGAAGTGGATTCAATGGAAGAATCAAACATCAGGAGCAGATTGGACACGTTTGTCGTTTCCACATGAAAGTTGATGTGAGAGAGAAAAGTGACCAAAAAAATTTTAAAAATGCAGCGTCTCGCTTCAATGAAATCTAACAGAGAGAGAGACCCTGAAGGAAAACGTTAAAGTCCAGTTTTGTTTTATCGGGTTTTAATGGTTCGTTATCTGTGGTTTACGAGGTGCTCTTCTCTTCGGCTTGATGCGGTTCAGACTCCAAACCAAACAGACGTGACGTTAAAGCGTCTGGACCTGGACGGAGAAGAAGAAGAAGAAGAAGGAGAGCGGCGTGGAATAATGAAAAGTAAACGCAGATGACGGCGGGATTTGAAAGAAACGAGAGCAACAGGTTCAGGTCGTGTCAAGAAAAGAAACGAATCCAAAGAAAAAAGACCAAATTTAAAGAAAAAAAGGTCATGTTTTCCTGTAAAAATAAGGCATTATATGTAAAAACGACCAAAAACGTCACTTAAATCTGAAAAATGGACAGATCCAGGCTTAAAGGGCGTATGACAGGTTTCTATGATTTTCTAATTTTGACTTTGTTCAGTGTATTAATACCTGTTGTAAATAGAAATTATAGTTTTACACCAATCAGGTCACTGTTTGTGGAGAAAAGTTGAAAAACCTGTTAAAAAATACAGGAAGTAAACAAACTGATGTGATGACATCACACTGTGAGACGAAGGTCATGCATCATTTACACAAAATGAACTACTTTTTTGACTCTTTATGCATGAATTCAACAAAATTATTTTTATTTGTCAAATAAAAAAATGTGACATTGGAGGAGTTTTGGCTCCCTGTACAGTGCGGTTGCTATGGTGATTTCCTAGCGTGATGTCATCATTTACAACCAGGAAGTAAAATTAAAAAGCTAAAAATTGCGAAAACTGTTTCAAATGTGTTAAGAATTTTAGCTAATTTTGAAATATGTTTATCTGAACTACATTTTGGTTAAATGAGTCGCCCAACCTGTCATGGGCCCTTTAAATTTCTTGTTCATTTTGTACTAATATTAGTTACAAAAAAATTACATGGAGAATTTTGGATTTCTTATTTAGTTTTTGCGTAAACCACAGTAGATCTGACTGAAAATTGATCTAAAAATTCAAATTTCTACCCATTTTTTGATTTAGAGCTTGAATAAAACAGTCTTGGAATTAAATCTGAACAAATCCTCAGATGTTTTAAATTTTTATTGATTGATTATTGTTTATTGTTGGCCAATTCTGTCAGAGATTAAACGGATTAAGAAGTGAAGATCTGCACTTTTACTGGAACGAAACAAAAAAGAGACACTTCTTGGCATTTTTTAGAAACAAGAAGTAGAAAACAAAGTAGAAAAATGATGGAAAAAGGTTTAAAAATGTCAAAATAAAACATGTCGATTGTGTTGTGTAACTTTAACTGCAGAGAATCCCGAGGCGCTCGAGTTAATCCCGGTCTGGCCCTGGACTCTGAGCAGAACGCTCTGAGCTCAGGTGCGACTGAAGAGCCGTCAGATCCAAAATGGCCGCCAGAGTTAAAGCAGAACGAGCGCCCGGGGAGCTTTAACGGGCCGATTGTGAAGGATTCAGGCTCAAACCTGAACAAGGACAAAGTGGACGACACGAGCCGCAGCAAAATGAAGTCAATGTTTGAACGATTATCTCACGTCAGAGCTAAATTCTATGGTTTGAAGTGTTTGTGTTGGAAAAAAGCAACACATTTAAGGTCAGTTAGTTTGCTTTTCTACAGACAATGGACAAAATACACTTTTTTTTAGCTTCAAAAGAATCTAATTTATGGAACAGTATGTAATATATCTCTGGATAAAATGAAAAATGACTGTGGGCTCAACATTTCTGCGAGTATTTTTACAGTAAAAGTGACAAAAAAAGGAATAAAATTTACAAAAACATACTTAAGAGCGACAAAAACATGACTAAAAGCCATAAAATGCGACTAAAAACAACAAAAACGCAATTAAAAGTGACAAAAACGTGACAAAAAGCGTTAAACGCAACTACAAGCAACAAAATTCTCCTGGTTTGAAGTGTTTTGTTGGAAAAAAGTGACACATTTGAATTTCCAGAGTAGAAAGGTCAGTTAGTTTGATTTTCTAGAACAAACCATCGACTAAATAAAAATTTCTCGCCTTAAAATTGTATTTTAGCTTCAAAATAATCTAATTTATGGAACAGTATCTAATATATCTCTAGATAAAATGAAAAATGATTGTGGGCTCAACATTTCTGTGAGTATTTTTACAGTAAAACCCATAAATCTGGATTGTTCTTCATCAAAAATGCAAAGAGTTGATCATAATTTACTACTTTACTTTAAACACATTTATTATTGTATTTTACATTTTGTTAAAGCCGACTCTAAATGACACAATTTAACTAAAAGTGACAATAAACATTTGTAAAAGTGACACAAATGCAACCTCAAAGTCACAAAAAAGCGACTAAAAGTGACAAAAACGCGACAAAAAACGCAAAACGCCAAAAACGCGACTCCATAAAAACATAAATCTAATCCCAACGGCGCTGGTCAGAAAAACCACACTTATATATTTTTCTTAAATGGTGCAGCTCTGTTAAAGACAATAGAAAATACAAAATATAAAAAATAAATCTAAAATCGTCCTCATGTTTTGCCCTGATCGCGTCTTGAACTTCAAACTCCATCTGTATCGTCTCCTTCAGGGACGCTCTTAAGCCCCAGTATTGTTTTAGCGCCTTTTATCGTCCATTATCTGTGTTTTACGAGGTGCGCTTGAACGCCTCTTAATCCTGGTGTCGCTCCAAACCAAACAGAGACGTGACGTTAAAGTGTCTCCGGGGAAAGAACAAACGACGTTCAAGAAGTGACTCAGATGGAAAAGCAGATGCAGATGATGGTTTTTGAAAACATCAAAACAAGCGACAGGTTTGGGTCGTGTTTGGAAAAAGTGAAGAAGAAACAAATCGAAAGTCCAGACTCTGCAGGTGAAACAGGAAAAAATTTAACTTAAAGATGTCAATGTTAAACTTCTCCTGTAGTTTACTCACACAAATGTAGATTTTTATTATGTTTTCATGTAGAAATAAGGCATTTTCTGTGTAAAAACAGTAAAAATGTCACATATTTAGGACATTTTAATCCAGTCTGGTCGATACGGTAAAAAAATTTATCACGATTTTCTTGGGTCCAGATGATGATTTTGATTTTATCTCGATTCATGTTCACTTTGTATTTTTCTCTTGTTTTAATAATGGGATTTTTTTTTAGTCAAGTTTTTTTCACGTTCAGTTGTTTTTGTCGCGTTTTTTATCGTTTTTAGTCACGTTTTTGTGCATCGAGTCGTGTTTGTCGGTGCGTTTTCATCACTTTTGAAGCCTTGTACCTCTTGGCTGCACAATTAAACCAAATCAACACTAAAATGGGACTAAACGTGACTAAAAACGACAAAACTCAAATAAAAGTGCCAAAAACACAACTAAAGACAAAAACACAACTACCAAAAAGTGACAAAAATACAACTAAAAGTGGCAAAAATGCATTGAAATGCGACAAACACAACTGAACTTGACAAAAACGTGACTAAAATTATGTTTAAAATGTGAATTTGAACAGAATCTGGTCAGATAAATCACAATTATATATTTTTCGTAAACGGTGCAGCTCGATTAAAGGCAACAGAAAAATACAAAGTGAACATGAATCGAGATCAAATCAAAATCATGATCTGGACCAAGAAAATCCTGATAAAATTTTTTTTGCCTTATCGCCCAGCCCTAGTGCAGATCATGATTTTGATTTTCTCTCGATTCATGTTCACTTTGTATTTTTCACCTGTTTTAATAATGGGATTTTGTTCAAATTCACATTTTAAACTTTTTTTTTTTCGTTTTTAGTTAAGTTTTTGTCACGTTCAGTTGTTTTTGACGCGTTTGTAGTCACGTTTGTTGGTTCGAGTCGTGTTTGTCGGTGCGTTTTTGTCACTTTTGAACACATTTTTGTCTCTTTTTGTCACTCTTTTGTTGCTTGTTTCAGAACAGTTTGTAAATTCCCATTTAAAACTTTTTTTGTTTTGTTTTTTTGTCACATTCAGTTGTGTTTGTCATATTTAATGCATCTTTTAGCCGCGTCTTTGTTGTTTTAAGTTGTGTTTTTGTCACGTTTTGGTGCATTGAGTCTGGTTTGTTGTTTGCAGGTGAGTTTTTGTCGTTTTTAGATGCGTCTTTGTCACGTTCAGTTGTGTTGGTCGTATTGTCACTTTTACTCATGTTTTTGTGCATCAAGTCGCATTTCTTTAGTGTTTTTGTTGCTTTTAAACACATTTTTATCTCTTTTTGTCACTCTTTTGTCACTCTTTTGCTTCAGATCATGTTTGTACAAATCCAAACTACAGTGTGAGCTGGTTTTATTCAAATCAAAGCAAGACATTTAGTTGTTTGTGGAAGAAATTATTGCACTTTAACCTTTGTGATTTGTTAATTCCATCCATTAAAATGTAGTTTTTGTGTGGATTTGGTTTAATTGTGCAGCTCTGGCCTTTAAGAGGTAAATAAAGTCATCAGAGGCTAAACATCAGGAGAAAAAGTGTGTTTGAACAGACAGCTGCATTAAAGACACAAACAGAACAACATTTCACTAAAACAGCAGATTGTAAAGTCAAATTTTACTCCAAAACTAAACAAGAAATCCAAAAATCCCCCTCAAGAAAACTAGATCCGACTGAAAATTTGACAAAAAATTCAAATTTCGCCTCATTTTTCACACTTAAAACGTTCATAAATCAAGCTTTGAATTAAATGTGAACAAATCCTTCAGCACAAAAAGCAGCACAATAAGCGACAGAAAAGCGTCAAAAAAGCGTCAAAAAAGCGTCAAAAAAGCGTCAAAAAAGCGTCAAAACAGCGACAAAAAAGCAACAGAAAAGTGTCAGAAAAGCATCAGAAAAGCGACAAAAAAGCGACAGAAAAGCGACAGAAAAGCGTCAAAAAAGCGACAGAAAAGCAACAAGCGACAAAAAAGCGTCAGAAAAGCGGCAAAAAAGCAGCAAAAAAGCGACAAAAAAGCGACAGAAAAACAGAAAAGTGTCAGAAAAGCGTCAGAAAAGCGACAAACGACAAAAAAGCGTCAAAAAAGCGACAGAAAAGTGTCAGAAAAGTGACAAGCAACAAAAAAGTGTCAAAACAGCGTCAAAACAGCGACAAAAACACGTAAAAAAAACTGACAGAAAAGCGTCAAAAAAGCGTCAGGTCAGAATCTTATAATATTTGTACAAAAACGGAAAGATTGTTGTGTGTGAAACAGAACGTATTTGGATAAAACAGCCTTGAAAACATCTTTGGCTTTGTTTGTTGTTTCCACATGAAAGTCCATATGTCGACAGAACAAACCGACCAAATGTTCTGTCTCGCTTTAAAGAAAGAAAGAAAAACACTGTCAAAATGAATTAATTGTCCGCCTCACATGTTTTTATGTTTTCACTCGGAAAAGAAAAGGCTCAACATTTCACTAAAACTCACAAATAAACAGATTTAAAAAAGGGAAAACGTCTTGTGGACAGATGAGACCTTTCTGCTGTTCAACGACAACAGAACGAGATCAACGAGAAACGAACACAGCGCCCGCAGTCAAGGGTTTTGTGGTCGTTTTGCTGCGTCTGATGAGCGCCTCGACTGTGTGCAAGGCGTCATGTGGGGCCCAGTGTCTGAAAGCGAGAATAAACTAGCATTTTTAACCAAATAAATGTTGAAATGTTATGAATGAAGAGAGAATATTTATGAATAAAGTGTAGAATTGAGGAAAATAAGTAAGTCTGTTCTTTTTTGACATTTTTTAAAAACTAATGTCGCCGTTTAGTCCAGAAAACGACGACCGAGCGAGTTTTTTTATTGTAGACTGAGAATAAACGAACATTTTTAACCAAATAAATGTTGAAATATTATGAATGAAGCTTCTAAATGGAAAATATTTACGAGTTAAGTGTATAAATGAGGAAAATAAGTAATTGTCTGTTCTTTTTTGCCGTTTTTCTTTAATAATGTCGGCGTTTAGTCCAGAGAACGACGACCGAGCGAGTTGTTCTATTGTAGACTGAGAATAAACGAACATTTTTAACCAAATAAATGTTGTGAATGAAGAGAGAATATTTACGAGTTAAGTGTATAAATGAGGAAAATAAGTAATTGTCTGTTCTTTTTTGCCGTTTTTCTTTCATAATATCACTGTCTTTGTTATAAAACTTGTAGTCGTAGTTGTAGTTTAGTCCAGAGAAATAAAATACGACTGACATTATTGTGTACAGTCGACTTCATGATTATTCTAATTGTAACAAAAAGCAACAAAAACACGACCAAAAGGCAACAAAAAGGTGAGAAAAACGCGACTAAAAGTGACAAAGACACGGCTACAAACAAGAAACGCGGCTCAATGCACCAAAACACGACTAAAAACAACAAAGACGAGACAAAAACGCAACAAATACGTGACTAGAAAAGACAAAAATGACAAAGATGCGACTAAAAGCAACAAAAACGCAACAAAAAGGCGACCAAACGTGACAAAAACACGACAATGCACCAAAAAAACGACAAAAAACAACAAAGACGAGACAAAAAATGCAACAAATGAGCAACTAAAAAAAGACAAAAACGACAAAGATGCAACTAAAAGCAACAAAAAGGCGTCAAAAACACGACAAAAACACGACCACAAACAAGAAACACGACAATGCACCAAAACACGACTAAAAACGTGCTTAAAAACAACAAAAACGTAACTAAACGCAACAAAAACGACAAAAATGTGACTAAAAGCAACAAAAATGTGACAAAAAACGCAGCAAAACGCCAAAAATGCGTCGACATAAAAACATAAATCTAATCCCAATGACGCTGATCATAAAAATCACAATTCTATATTTTTCTTAAACGGTGCAGCTCTGTTAAAGACAATAGAAAATACAAAATATAAAAAATAAATATAAAATCGTCCCTGATCGCGTCTTGAACTTCAAACTCCATCTGTAACGTCGCTGTCGCTGTCTTTGTTATAAAAGTTGAACATTTTAACCAAATAAATGTTGAATTATTATGAATGAAGCTTCTAAATGGAAAATATTTATGAATAAAGTGTATAAATGAGGAAAATAAGTAATTGTCTGTTCTTTTTTGCAGTTTTTCTTTAATAATGTCGCTAAGCTAATTATCAATACCAAATCAGACCTTTTAATTTAAAAATGTGGTGTAATGTGGCAAATCATGATTGTGCCACTGTCTGATTCTTTAAAGGTCCCATATCATGCAAAATGGACTCTTCAGAGGTTCTAACCTTCCTCCAGTGCTATTTGGGCCTCGTATGTTGTGCCCAAAGTGGTTTTTTGATTGATTCCCTCATGTTTTCACTAGAGAACTGTCTTTTCCGTCCCCCTCTGAGCAGCAGACGGGGGCTCCTCACTAAGATGACGCGGTGTTTAAGCCACGCCTCCAGGAAGAATAAACACAGCTAATGCTAATGCTACACAGTAATTACACGATGGATACGACAGATAGAAGAGTTAGCTTGTTATTTACCAAACGGCACGTCCGTCGTTGAGGCCCTGGAGCACGTCAAACTCCAGACAGCTGCATTAAAGACACAAACAGTCAATCACGATACAATGATTTCACAAAAATAGATCGTCTCAGGGACCAGCTCACAATTCTGTTTTTATCACCGTATCACTCAATCTACTCTGAAGCCTCTGATGACTTTATTTACCTCTTAAAGGACAGAGCTGCACAATTAAACCAAATCCACACAAAAACACAATTTTAATGGATGTAATTAACAAATCACAAAGACTGCAATGTTTGAAGTGAAATAATTTCTCAGCACAAAGGAAATAGACCAGCCCGGTACTCGTGTAAACCCTCTATCGCCGCCATTTTAATGAAACGGAAGAAAAACTGTACTTTTGTTGTTTTTGTCACTTTAAAAGGTGCATTTGTGTCACTTTTAGTCTCATTTTTTGTGTTCTTAGTGGCGTTTTTGTTGCTTCTCATCTCGTTTGTGTCTTTATTGCAGCTGTCTGTTCAAACACACTTTTTCTCCTGATGTTTAGCCTCTGAAGTAGGGCTGGGCGATATGGAAAAAAACGATTTGTGGTCACTTTTCCATTTTCAATTCACATTTTAAACACAATTTTGTCGCATTCTTGTCACATTCTGTTGTATTTGTCTGCGCCTTTGTCACTTTTAGTCGTATCTTAGTCACTTTAGTCGCGTTTGAGTCGTGGGTTAGGGTTATGGCACAAAGGAAATAGACCAGCCTGGTACTCGTGTAAACCCTCTATCGCCGCCATTTTAACAAAACGAAAGAAAAACTGTACTTTTGTTGTTTTTGTCACTTTAAAAGGTGCATTTGTGTCACTTTTAGTCTCATTTATTGCGTTTTAGTGGCGTTTTTGTTGCTTCTCGTCACGTTTGTCGTTTGTGTCTTTAATGCCCTTTTTCTCCTGATGTTTAGCCTCTGAAGTAGGGCTGGACGATATGGAAAAAAACAATTTTATCACGATTTGTGGTCACTTTCACATTTTCAATTCACATTTTAAACACAATTTTGTCGCATTTTTGTCACATTCTGTTGTATTTGAACGCGCCTTTGTCACTTTTAGTCGTATCTTAGTCACTTTTAGTCGCGCTTGAGTCGTGTTTGTTTGTGGGCGCCTTTTTGTCGGGGGTTTTTTTGGTCGTGCAGTCTGTGATTTTCTCATTTTATCCGTTCAAATGTTTTTGTGTGGATTTGGTTTAATTGTGCAGCTCTGGCCTTTAAGAGGTAAATAAAGTCATCTGCTCAGAGGCTTCAGAGGCTAAACATCAGGAGAAAAAGTGTGTTTGAACAGACAGCTGCATTAAAGAGACAAACAGTCAATCACGAAAACAACAGATTGTCACAGGGACCAGCTCACGATTCTGTTTTTATTACCGTATCGACCAGAACTAATTTAAATCTGAAAAATGGACAGAACCAGATTTAAACTGCTCGGTTCATTCAAAACTTTACTCCAAAACTAAACAAGAAATCCAAAAATCCCCTCAAGAAAACTAGATCTGACTTAAACTTTGACAAAAAATTCTAATTTCGGCTAATTTTTCACATTTAAAACGTTCATAAATCAAGCTTTGAATTAAATGTGAACAAATCCTTCAGCACAATCTGTCAGAATCTTATATTTGTACAAAAATGGACAGATTTCAGCCGTGACTGTGTGTTTTTGACTTTCCATGAGACTCTTTCTGTGTTTCTCTGGTTTCTCGGGGCGTCGTTTGTTCTCAGTCTCGTGCAGAAGCTGCGTCTGAAGCTCCCGCTGACTCTCGATTATCTCCAGAGCTCAGATCACAAACGGCGACATCTTTTTGCCATTGTGTCTTTATTGGATTAGGAGCGTGTTTTTACGGCGTCCCGCTGGGATCGTGACAAGAGCTCGTCGGTTACAATGAACGCTCAAATGTGCTGCTCGTGTTCTGAGGAGACGCTCAAAAAAATCAACTTCTAGAATCAGAATCGGTTTATTGTCGTTGTCAGTGATCAAACTCAAACAGGAACGTGCTTCAGCGTAAAGTGCAACAGAAAACAATGAATAAAATATAATAAAATATATAAAAGAGGCATAAGATTAAGAATAAGATAGACTAAGACTAAATACAGAATGTACAGTTGGCAGACACCTTATTCCTGAAGTTGTCGTACGCGCAAAAACGCAAAAACACGACTAGAAGTAAAAAAAATTTGACCAAAAGTGACAAAAACCTTACGAGAAGCGACAAAAACATGACCATAAGCGAAAAATGTCTTTGAAGCGACAAAAACGGGACTAAAAGCGACAAAACTGTGACAAAAAATGACAAAGTGAAAAAAGAACGTGACTATGAGCAACAAAAACGCAACTAAGCGGCAAAAATGTGACTAAAAGTGACAAAAACCCTATGAGAAGCGACAAAAACATGACCATAAGCGGAAAAATTCTATATAGCGAGAAAAACGGGACTAAAAGCGACAAAAAATTTACTGAAAGTGACAAAATTGTGACAAAAAATTACAACGTGAAAAAAGAACGTGACTATGAGCAACAAAAATGCTATAAAGTGACACAAAACGCAACTAAGCGGCAAAAATGTGACTAAAAGTGACAAAAACCCTACGAGAAGCGACAAAAACATGACCATAAGTGGAAAAATTCTTTGAAGCAACAAAAACGGGACTAAAAGCGACAAAATTGTGACAAAAAATGAGCAACAAAAATGCTATTCACTTTATTCCTGAAGTTGTCGTACGCGCCGCCGTCTTGTTTCCGTTGTAGTTCACACGGAGCAGACGAGCTCAACAGAAAATAAGTTCTACTCGACTAAAAAAACGTTTTCAGGAAATCGTTGTGTTGTGACTTGTTGTTGCTCGTGTTCATTAAACATTTGACACAAATCAATCTACTTTATGTAACATTTTAGCCTCAGACTTTTCCCTCGTTCGTCATTAGCTTTAACGGAGTTCTCGTCAAACAGAAGTGCGTTTACAACAAAAGTGGAAAAAACGGCAAAAGTGGGCGGGGCAGAATAAGGTCAATTAGAAGAAGTAGTAAAAGAGTTTTGTGCAGATTGTTAGCGATTAGCGCCGACATTAGCGTTCATGCTCCTTTGTTAAATCTGCCGTTATTCTGGACAATAAAGCACCAAAAACACAGCGGGACACAACAGTTTGACAATGTTTAGTTTGACCAAGTGCCACAGAGAATCCTACAGTAATAAGTGAACTTTACAAACTGGAGGCCGAAGTCAGATATCAACTGTTTTCACTCGTTAGAAGTATTAGAAGACGTAATAAAAGGGTTTTGTGCAGATTGTTAGCGATTAGCGCCGACATTAGCGTATATGCTAGCACCCTGGTAATAAACCTTTGTTAAAGGTCCCATATCCTGCTCTTTCCCCTTCACACAGTCTGTCCTCAGGGCTTTGTTGATACATTTTCTCGTTGTGTAATATCCATAACATAACAGTTTACAAAAAACACCCATTTCTTGGACTGGCCCCCCTCCTCACTCTGAGATCTGACCCCCCCGAACAGAGAGCAGGCTGCCTCCCCCGCCCAACCCGTGCCTCCCCTGTAGTGGACATGGTGCATGCGCCGTGTGCTCCGGTAAACAGCGATACACAAACACTGAATAAACATTTTCTGGTCCTGACGGTGCGTCGTGCTGAGTCCTACGTCCTGGATCTGACCTGGAGTTTGACGTGCTCCAGGGCCTCAACCACGGACGTGCCGTTTGGTAAATAACAAGCTAACTCTTCTATCTGTCGTATCCATCGTGTAATTACTGTGTAGCTTTAGCATTAGCTGTTTTTATTCTTCCTGGAGGCGTGGCTTAAACACCGCGTCATCTTAGTGAGGAGCCCCCGTCTGCTGCTCAGCCGAGGGGGACGGAAAAGACAGTTCTCTAGTGAAAACATGAGGGAATCAATCAAAAAACCACTTTGGGCACAACATACGAGGCCCAAATAGCACTGGAGGAAGGTTAGAACCTCTGAAAAGTCCATTTTGCATGTTATGGGACCTTTAAATCTGCCGTTATTCAGGACAATAAACCTGGGGTTAGGACTCCCACTACTTAGAGTAGCGTATAAGCCCGAGTTCCCAGACCAGCTCTATGATTGACAATGACTTTTGGATAAAAGTCGAAACGTCTCGATCTTCAAACAACGTCCGGATCACAACCCCTGAAACCCTTTCTACGATGGACCACACCTGGACGAATGAATGAGGGTTTACATCGACTAGTTCTGGACAATAAAGCACCAAAAACAAAGCGGGACACAACAGTTTGACAATGTTTAGTTTGACCAAGTGCCACAGAAAATCCTACAGTGATAAGTGAACTTTACAAACTGGAGGCCGAAGTCAGATATCAACTGTTTTCACTCGTTAGAAACAACAACCTGTGTCTGCCACGTCTACATCCACAACAGAACAGTTTATTTGCTAAAATGAAAGAACTATCTGCAGGTGTATCGCTCCTGAAGAGTCCATTTCGGTGTAAAATGTCCAGATTATGAAACAATAATCCACACGTGTCAGAGATTACACAACAAGAAAAGCATCTGACAACTTTCTTTGGTGTCGACTCGTGACAGAAAAAAGTTACGTCTTTGCGTCGACACTTGGATCTGAAAAACCCCCTTTTCCTCCACAGCTCAGCGGTTAGAGCCGGTGTTTGAACCAGAGAGCCCCCGTTGCGTCCTGAAGCAACACACTTTACGCACAAAACAACCCCATCTAAATCTCAAGCAGTTTACAACGCTGTCACGTCGAATTATTTGTACGTTTTACAAAACTAAATGTGCAAAGGACATCTGGTTCGCATCTTGTTCAAATCAAGCGCAAATAAAAACGTATTTCTGACATAATTTAGAGCCGAGTTTGAGCCTGTTGTCACTTGTCGTTTTTTTCTCCTGTCGCTGAATCCTTAAACATTTACCACCAGCTGAGACAACAACCTCACGCTGCGTTTGTTTTCAGAAAATGAAACGCCAGAATCACCTAAACATCAGTCCGTAATTCAGCACAAACAAAGCGAGCTAGAGTTTGACAAAGTGTGAGCGAGTCCGTCGTCGGCTTCAGCGAGACGTGGAGCTGTGAACGAAATCTCACCCCGGAATCAAACAAACAACACGTGCAGAGCGGTACATTCAGCGCCAGGCTTTCTCTTCGCAGAAACACAATTATAAAGAACAGTCATAATTCCATAAATGCTTTAAAATGGCTGTAATTTTTCATCCTGACGTCCACAAACATCTGTGGAGCATCAGCCGCTCGCGGTTCCTTTGTTTGGGACCGGTTTACGCTGGAGCACAAACGCAGCGCTGGCGTCGAACCCGCAACCTGCAGCCAAACATGAGGAGGATGCTGGGTTGGACCTGAACGCCACAAAGAGAGAGGATTGTGCAAGCAGCAGGAGGATTACAGAGTGTTCAGGCTCAGAGCTGGAGTCTGAAGGACAGGGCGCAGTTTAAAGAGAGACTGGAACTGTTAAACCTCTGAAAATACGTCAAAAAGAGAGACTGGAACTGTTAAACCTCTGAAAATACGTCAAAAAGAGAGACTGGAACTGTTAAACCTCTGAGTGAGCGTCAGAAAGAGACTAGAACTGTTAAACCTCTGAAAGAGCGTCAAAAAGAGAGACTAGAACTGTTAACCTTAAAAGTGAGCGTCAAAAAGAGACTAGAACTGTTAACCATCTGCGTGAACATGAGAAAGAGATCAGAACTGTTAAACCTCCGGGTGACTGTTAG
The DNA here is from genome assembly GCA_019453435.1 of Rhinogobius similis. Taxonomy (NCBI): domain Eukaryota; kingdom Metazoa; phylum Chordata; class Actinopteri; order Gobiiformes; family Gobiidae; genus Rhinogobius; species Rhinogobius similis. Next base: position 28,620,868 of record CM033640.1, read on the forward strand.
AGAGACTAGAACTGTTAAATCTCCGAGTGAACGTCAAAAAGAGACTAGAACTGTTAACCATACAAGTGAGCGTCAATAAGAGACTAAAACTGTTAAACCTCTAAAAATGCATCAAAGAGAGAGACTATAACTGTTAACCTTCTGAGTGAGCATCGAAGAGAGAGACTAGAACTGTTAAACCTCCAAGTGACAGTCAAAAAGAGACTGGAGCTGGTAACCTTCTGAGTGAGAGTCGGAAAGATAGACTAGAACTGTTAAACCTCGGAGTGAGTGTCGAAAAGAGAGACTAGAACCATTAAACCTCTGAAAATGCGTCAAAGAGAGAGACTAGAACTGTTAACCTTCTGAGTGAGCGTCAAAAAGAAATTAGAACTGTTAACCTTCTGCGTGAACGTGAGAAAGAGACTAGAACTATTAAACTTCCCAGTGAGCGTCAAAAAGAGAGACTAGACCGGTTAACCTTACAAGTGAGCGTCAAAAAGACTAGAACTGTTAAACCTCTGAAAATGAGTCAAAAAGAGAGACTAGAACTGTTCACCTTCTGAGTGAGCGTCAGAAAGAGAGACTGGAACTGTTAACCTTACAAGTGAGCGTCTAAAAGAGACTAGAACAGTTAAACCTCAGAGTGAGCGTCGAAAAGCGAGACTAGAACTGTTAACCTTCTGAGTGAACGTGAGAAAGAGACTAGAACTGTTAACCTCTGAGTGAGTGTCAGAATGAAAGACTAGAACCGTTAAACCTCTGAAAAAGCGTTAGAAAGAGACTAGAGCCATTAAACCTCTGAGTGAGCATCAAAGAGAGAGTCTAGAACTGTTAACCATCTGCGTGAACGTGAGAAAGAGATTAGAACTGTTAAACCTCCGAGTGACTGGCAGAAAGAGAGACTAGAACTGCTAAATCTCCGAGTGAGCGTCAGAAAGAGACTAGAACTGTTAAACCTCTGAAAATGCGTCAGAAAGAGAGACTAGAACTGTTAACCTTCTGAGTGAGCGTCGAAAAGCGAGACTAGAACTGTTAAACTTCTGCAGACAGCAATAAGTCCTCCAGTACTCAGAGAATTCCCGTTTTCCCTTACCCCCTGTCCCCGCCCACATCCCTGTCCCTGTTGTGATCATACGGAAAAATAAAGACTGGAAGTAACACATGAAAGGATCTAAAATGTAAATTAAACTCTGCTATTCGTTTGAAGAGGCGGGGCTTATCTGTCTATCTGCAGTTTAACAGGAAGTCCATGAATCCTTTTCTATTATTAAGTCGTTTTAGATCAATATTGCGCTTCACAATGAATGAAATACAACAAATTATGATCTATTTATGTTAATGTTCAATAATAAGTCCTAGATAAAAAAAAAAACAAAAAAAAAACATGTCTCCTTTAATGAGAAGATGGTAACGGTTACAACAAACCAAACCAACATCAAACTCATCAAAAAAAAAGGAACCCATTAAAAACAAACAAACAAACCCATTAAAAACACACAAACCCATCAAAAACAACTCATTAAAAGCAACAAACCCATTAAAAACAACACACAAACCCATAAAAAACAACTCATTAAAAGCAACAAACCCATTAAAAACAACACACAAACCCATAAAAAACAACTCATTAAAAGCAACAAACCCATTAAAAACAACACACAAACCCATAAAAAACAACTCATTAAAAGCAACAAACCCGTTAAAAACAACACACAAACCCATCAAAAACAACTCATTAAAAGCAACAAACCCATTAAAAACAACAAACCCATTAAAAACAACACACAAACCCATCAAAAACAACTCATTAAAAGCAACAAACCCGTTAAAAACGACAAAGAAACCCATTAAAAACAAAGAAACTCATTAAAAATAACAAAGAAACTCATTAAAAATAACAAACTCATTTAAAACAAGCAGAGCGTCCTCCGGGAAAGTTCCGCAGTGCACCTTTAACTGTACACGACAGACTAATGCCTCACACGTGCGGCGCGTGACCCCCACAGAGGGGGTGCGACTCCCCCTCGGCTCGGCCCGTTTCACTGGGAAACCATTCATAAAATAAACACGTTTTAAATAACTCGGCGAAAGCCGAGCCGGAGATCCGAGGAGCGCCGCCGCGCAGAGGGATTTCCCATCGTTATCCCGCCATTAGCCGTAATCGGTCGCCGTTTCGGACACGCGCGGCCGGGGTTTTCGCTAAGCCCCGCCCCCGAGCGGTTCTGGTGGTCCGACTCCCGAAACACGAGGAAGCCATCAGCCGGCCCGGGGCCCGGTCCAGCTTTAAACACGCAACTAATTTAGAGCAATTTGGGCCAAATCGCAGGAAAGAATCTGCGTTATTTCACGGAATACTGGGGAGTTGGTGGTTTAATCCGGCGTTTTTCAGCTTTGGTCAATGGCGCCGCTGTTGTTGGGTTCTTGAGCAAGACATTTCGCTGATTGAGGTTGATTTATGAGCCAGTTTAAATCAAGTATTGACGGTTTTATTGATTAAAACTGTGACAAAACACGACCAAAAGTGACAAAAGCATGACTAGAAAACAATTTAAAGTGACTGTTAGCTACAAAAAGGTGACCAAAAGTGAAAATAAACATGATTAAAAAGTGACAAAAGGGCCCTTAAGAGCAACAAAGCACGACTCAAAATGTGGCTGTTCGTTTCTGTCGCCCTCGGCCGCGTTTTTGTCGCCCTCGGCCGCGTTTTTGTCGCCCTCGGCCGTGTTTTTGGCCCTCCTAGCAGCATTTTGTCGCTCTTAGTAGCGTTTTTGAAGCGTTTGCCTCTTGAAGTCACGTTTTGGACCCGTTTGTCAGTGCTCTGTCACGTTTTTGTGAGTCTTAGCTGCATTTTTGTGACTTTTAGTTGCAGTTTTCTTGCTTTTAGTCACTTTTTGACATGTTTGTCACCTTTTTACTCTAGCTTTAGGCAAGTTTCACAACCGTCTTTTTGGAAAATCGCTGACATCGGCCTCAGGATTATAAAGTCACACTGTTGCGTTTGTTTTTGATGCTTTAGTCCCATTTTGATCACCTTTAGTCCCCTTTTGGTCCCCTTTAGTCCCCTTTTGGTCCCCTTTTGGTCACTTTTGGTCCCCTTTTGGTCACCTTTTGGTCACCTTTAGTCACCTTTAGTCCCCTTTTGGTCCCCTTTTGGTCCCCTTTTGGTCACTTTTGGTCCCCTTTTAGTCACCTTTAGTCACCTTTAGTCACCTTTAGTCCCCTTTAGTCCCCTTTAGTCCCCTTTAGTCCCCTTTAGTCCCCTTTTGTCCCCTTTAGTCCCCTTTTGGTCACCTTTAGTCCCCTTTTGGTCACCTTTAGTCCCCTTTTGGTCACCTTTAGTCCCCTTTTGGTCACCTTTAGTCCCCTTTTGGTCCCGTTTTGGTCACCTTTAGTCCCGTTTTGGTCACCTTTAGTCACCTTTAGTCCCCTTTAGGTCACCTTTAGTCCCCTTTTGGTCCCCTTTAGTCCCCTTTTAGTCCCCTTTTGGTCACCTTTAGTCCCCTTTTGGTCACCTTTAGTCCCCTTTTGGTCACCTTTAGTCCCCTTTTGGTCACCTTTAGTCCCCTTTTGGTCACCTTTAGTCCCCTTTTGGTCACCTTTAGTCCCCTTTTGGTCACCTTTAGTCCCCTTTTGGTCACCTTTAGTCCCCTTTTGGTCACCTTTAGTCCCCTTTTGGTCACCTTTAGTCCCCTTTTGTTCACTTTTTGTCCCCTTTAGTCCACCTTTAGTCCCCTTTTGGTCACCTTTAGTCCCCTTTTGGTCACCTTTAGTCACCTTTAGTCCCCTTTAGGTCACCTTTAGGTCCCCTTTTGGTCCCCTTTAGTCACCTTTAGGTCCCCTTTAGGTCACCTTTAGTCCCCTTATGGTCCCCTTTTGGTCACCTTTAGTCCCCTTTTGGTCACCTTTAGTCCCCTTTTGGTCACCTTTAGTCCCCTTTTGGTCACCTTTAGTCCCCTTTTTGGTCACCTTTAGTCCCCTTTTGGTCACCTTTAGTCCCCTTTTGGTCACCTTTAGTCCCCTATTGGTCACCTTTTAGGTCCCTTTGGTCACCTTTAGTCCCCTTTTGGTCACCTTTAGTCCCCTTTTGGTCACCTTTAGTCCCCTTTTGGTCACCTTTAGTCCCCTTTTGGTCACCTTTAGTCCCCTTTTGGTCACCTTTTGGTCACCTTTAGTCCCCTTTGGTCACCTTTAGTCCCCTTTTGGTCACCTTTAGTCCCCTTTTGGTCACCTTTAGTCCCCTTTTGGTCACCTTTTGGTCACCTTTAGTCCCCTTTTGGTCACCTTTTGGTCCCCTTGTGGTCACCTTTAGTCCCATTTTGGTCACCTTTAGTCCCCGTTTGGGCACCTTTAGTCCCCTTTTGGTCACCTTTTGGTCACCTTTAGTCCCCTTTTGGTCACCTTTTGGTCACCTTTAGTCCCCTTTTGGTCCCCTTTAGTCCCCTTTTGGTCACCTTTAGTCCCCTTTTGGTCACCTTTAGTCCCCTTTTGGTCACCTTTAGTCCCCTTTTGGTCACCTTTTGGTCACCTTTAGTCCCCTTTTGGTCACCTTTAGTCCCCTTTTGGTCACCTTTAGTCCCCTTTTGGTCACCTTTAGTCCCCTTTTGGTCACCTTTAGTCCCCTTTTGGTCACCTTTTGTACACCTTTCGTCCCCTTTTGGTCACCTTTAGTCCCCTTTTGGTCACCTTTTGGTCCCCTTTTGGTCACCTTTAGTCCCCTTTTGGTCACCTTTTGGTCACCTTTAGTCCCCTTTTGGTCACCTTTTGGTCACCTTTAGTCCCCTTTTGGTCACCTTTAGTCCCCTTTTGGTCACCTTTTGGTCACCTTTAGTCCCCTTTTGGTCACCTTTAGTCCCCTTTTGGTCACCTTTAGTCCCCTTTTGGTCACCTTTTGGTCACCTTTAGTCCCCTTTTGGTCACCTTTAGTCCCCTTTTGGTCACCTTTAGTCCCCTTTTGGTCACCTTTAGTCCCCTTTTGGTCACCTTTTGGTCACCTTTAGTCCCCTTTTGGTCACCTTTAGTCCCCTTTTGGTCACCTTTAGTCCCCTTTTGGTCACCTTTAGTCCCCTTTTGGTCACCTTTAGTCCCCTTTTGGTCACCTTTTGGTCACCTTTAGTCCCCTTTTGGTCACCTTTCGTCCCCTTTGTCAGTCACCTTTAGTCCCTTTTGGTCACCTTTAGTCCCCCCTTTTGGTCACCTTTTTGGCACTCTGTCCTTAGTCCCCTTTTGGTCACCTTTAGTCCCCTTTTGGTCACCTTTAGTCCCCTTTTGGTCACCTTTAGTCCCCTTTTGGTCACCTTTTGGTCACCTTTTGGTCACCTTTAGTCCCCTTTTGGTCACCTTTAGTCCCCTTTTGGTCCCCTTTTGGTCACCTTTAGTCCCAGTTTGGTCACCTTTAGTCCCCTTTTGGTCACCTTTTGGTCACGTTTAGTCCCCTTTTGGTCACCTTTTGGTCACCTTTAGTCCCCTTTTGGTCACCTTTAGTCCCCTTTTGGTCACCTTTTAGTCCCCTTTTGGTCACCTTTAGTCCCCTTTTGGTCACCTTTGGTCACCTTTAGTCCCCTTTTGGTCACCTTTTGGTCACCTTTAGTCACCTTTTGGTCACCTTTAGTCCCCTTTTGGTCACCTTTTGTCACCTTTTGGTCACCTTTAGTCCCCTTTTGGTCACCTTTAGTCCCCTTTTGGTCACCTTTAGTCCCCTTTTGGTCACCTTTTGGTCACCTTTAGTCCCCTTTTGGTCACCTTTAGTCCCCTTTTGGTCACCTTTAGTCCCCTTTTGGTCACCTTTAGTCCCCTTTTGGTCACCTTTTGGTCACCTTTAGTCCCCTTTTGGTCACCTTTAGTCCCCTTTTGGTCACCTTTAGTCCCCTTTTGGTCACCTTTAGTCCCCTTTTGGTCACCTTTAGTCCCCTTTTGGTCAACTTTAGTCCCCTTTTGGTCACCTTTTGGTCACCTTTAGTCCCCTTTTGGTCACCTTTAGTCCCCTTTTGGTCACCTTTTGGTCACCTTTAGTCCCCTTTTGGTCACCTTTAGTACTGGTCACCTTTAGTCCCCTTTTGGTCACCTTTAGTCCCCTTTTGGTCACCTTTTGGTCACCTTTAGTCCCCTTTTGGTCACCTTTTGGTCACCTTTAGTCCCCTTTTGGTCACCTTTCGTCCCCTTTCAGCCACGTCTCACAGCTACAAAGTTGAAATGACTAAACATCTTTTTGGCCTCAGGATTAAAGTCTAAACCGTTTTCTGGATGTTCCGCAGTGCAGCTTTAGCCTCGAGGGCCGGTCACAGCGACACATTCTCGCCGGATCGTGTTGAGGTCCCAGTGAAGCCGGTGGTGATTGAGTTTTTGTTGCTTTTAGTTGCGTTTTGTCAAGTTTAACATTTTTAGTAATTTTTTAAATACATTTTTGTTGCTCTTAGGTCACACTTGTCAAGTTTTTGCTGCTTTTAGTTGCATTTTTGTCACTTTTAGTTGCATATTGGGGCAGTTTTTTGCTCTTTTTTAGTGTTTGCCGCCTTAAGTTGTATTTTTACCGCTTTAATTCAGGTTTGTTGCCCTTAGCTGCATTTTTGTTCACGTTTTTGACTCTTTTTTTGAAGCATTTTTGTTGCTCTTAGTTGCGCTTGTCAAGTTTTTGCCGCTTTTTGTAGTGTTTGTCACTTTTAGTTGCATATTAGGGGCAGTTTTTTTTTTTTTTTTTTTTTAGTGTTTGCCACCTTAAGTTGCATTTTTGCCGCTTTAATTCAGGTTTTGTTGCCCTTAGTTGCATTTGTCGTCACATTTTTGACACTTATAGTAATCTTTTGATGCCTTTTTGCTTCTCTTGTCACACTTGTCAAGTTTGTCGCCTTTTTGTCACTTTTTTATAGCTGATAATCACTTTGTCGATTTTAGTTGAGTTTTTGTTACGTTTTTGTTGCGTTTTGTCACACTTGGTTGTGTTTTTGATGCTTTAGTCCCATTTTTAAAATCACCTTTTATCGTCTTTTTGGGGAATCGCTGACCTGGGCCTGAGGATTATTAAGTCTCTGGATGTTCCGCAGTGCAGCTTTAGCCTCGAGGGCCGGTCACAGCGACACATTCTCGCCGGATCGTGTTGAGGTCCCAGTGAAGCCGGCGGTAATCGAGTTGCACAAACAGTGAATGGAGCTCTGTGTCAAAACCGAGCGAAGAATGTGAAAAATGCCAACGTAACTTAAGGCTAACGCGGCACTAACTCAGCCCCATTCTGTAGCACGTGTCCAGAGTTAGCCGCGCAACACCGTCCGAGATTCAATTATGTCCCACCCGCCGCAAAAAACAATATCCAGCGTCAAGAAATACACTCACATTTGGAATTTTCTTGCCGCAATTTAGATTTTATTTCGATTCTTGCAGCTTTGGTTTGTTTAAAGCTTGTTGGTTGTGTTTTTTGTGTGTTTTTCAAGCTAATTTATCTAAAAACGAGTACAGTATTTGTCTAATTAAGTTGACGTGAGGGCAATTTTCTTAGCCCTGTGACAGATAATTGTTTAATTTAGAAATAAAACCAGCCAGCAGTTTGAAAATAGGACAGCAAAATGAGTTGATTAATTGCAATTGTTGAGATAATCGTGAGCTAATTTAGCAATCGAATGATCCAAGAAGAGGTTTGTGACTCAGACAAAGCAAGAATTACATTAAAACGCCACAAGAAATATTGAAATTTTGTGTTTTTGAAGGTTTTTTCTGTACGTAAACTCCAGCAGGACGTCCTAAAGTGGCGTCACTTCAGTTGCGTTTTGATGAAATTTAATAAAACTCAGATTCACGAGCCTTTCGCAACCAAAATAACCAATCGATTAATAGAAAGAAAGATTAATGAACCGGTAAAGTAATAAAAGTCACAATTTGAAGGGTCACAATTAGCAAAATAAAGGTAAAGTAGCGTCAGTTCCTTCAAAAATCATAAAATATCTTGTTTTATTCCACATAAATACTGCTGTACTTTAGATCAGCTCTGGTCGATTTGGCAAAAAAAAATTTCTTGGGGCCAGATCATGATTTTATCTCGATTCATGTTCACTTTGTGCTTTTCTATTAACAGAGCTGCACCATTTAGGAAAAATATAGAATTATGATTTTTTTCTGACCAGTGCCGTTGGGATTAGATTGTGATTTATGTTTTAATACAAGGATTCTGTTCAAATTCACATTTTTCAGAATCAGAATCAGAATCAGAATCAGAAATTGTTTATTGCCATTGTCAGTGAAATTCACAAACGTAGGAACTTGCTTCGGCGTAGTCACTTTTTTGTCACATTCAGTTTTGCCTTTGTCATTTTTAGTCGCATTTTTGTCACTTTCACTGCTGTTTTGGTGCATTGAGATGTGTTTTTGTCACTTTTGAACGCACTTTTATCACTTTTGGTCACGCTTTTGTCGCTTGTTTCAGCACATTTTTGGACAAATCCACAGTACGACAGCTACAGTGTTGGCAGTTTTTATTCAAATCAAAGCAAGACATTTTGTTCTTTGTGGAACAAGTTACTGCACTCAAAAAATTGCATCCATTAAAATAGTGTTTTTGTGTCGATTTTGTTTAATCGTGCAGCCCTAGTTTATAAAAGGTAAATAAAGTCGTCTGCTCAGGGGCGGATGAGCTCACGATTTGATTTTTATCACCCAGACCTAGTTTGAGGCGCAATAATTTCAACAAAACAACAAGTTATTGAAGTTTAAAGTCCAAAAAATTAGGTAGAATTTGAATTTTTAGGACAATTTTCAGTCAAATATAGTTTACTTAAAAACTAAATAATAAATCCAAAATCCCCTCTGTACATTTTTATAACTAATATGTTGTAGTGTGTCTTATTTCTACATGAAAACACAAAATTTTTTCTTACATTTATGTGCGTGAACTGCTCAAAACCCCTTTAAAACATGCCCTCTCACGGAGCGCGCTGCCTCTCCACAGATCCGACCCGCCGTCCTCCCGTTTCCATGGAGACGAGCTTTAACGGTTTGTGCGGCGAGAGCAGGACAAACTCCAGTCACAAATGTTTAAAGTTCAGCATCTGTTTGTGGGACTTTTTAAACGACGGGGTCTGTTCTGTGTCCCGCTCTTTGTTCATGAAAAATAAATAAAGCGTTCGACAAAGTCAAATAAAAGTTGTTTACATTGCTGCGTTTTATTTTGTTTCGGTTCAAAGACTTCAAAAGGAGTTCAATATAAGAATAAACTCAGACAAACTGCCCACAGTGAGACCTTCTGGGCCACATTAAATCAAATCAAATCAAATCAAATCCATTTATTTTTATAATGCCCAAAATCACAACAACAGTTGCCTCGATGGGCCACAGGTAAAAGCAGTTCAGATAACTGTCCCAGAATGCCCCTGTCCTTTGACCCTCCTTCGCGGCGAGGAAAAACTACAAAAAACCCCATGGGAAAAAGTAGAAACCTCGGGGAGAACCACAGTGAAGGAGAGATCCTACTCCCACGGACGGACAGGCTGCAGATGAACTAGGACTGACATCCACTTGGACTGAACCAGAACCACTCAAGAGGGAGGTGGCTTTAAAGAGTTCCTCCAGGCGGACGAGGAGCAGTCCACCAGTGTAGAGAGATCCTCCAGCAGGAGATGAGGAACAGTTCATCTAAAGTAGATGGAGTTGGTCCAGGCAGACGAGGTGTGGCTAATCCAGGGTTGAGGGAGTTCCTCCAGGCGGGTGGAGCATAGATCGTCCAGTGTAGAGATCGATCCTCCAGACAGATGGGGGTGGGGGGGTCGTCACTGGAGCAGCCGCCGCAGTGCCTGAAACAGAGAGAGAAACATGTGAACAGCAATGAACAGACTACAGTTGAAGTAATATTAAATATTGTTGATGGTAAAGTAGAAGAACCAGAGGATAGTGTTCAGCTCCATACTTCTCCAGCAGAATTGCTCCAAGGGCAGCATAGCTAAAACTGTAGGTTTTTATTTCTGTTCCTAACTGGCCTGACCATAAGCTATTTCAAAGAGGAACGTTTTGAGCCTGGTCTTAAATGTAGAGACTGTGTCGGCCTCTTTTACATGAACAGGGAGCTGGTTCCATAACACAGGAGCTTGGTAGCTAAATGCTCGACCTCCTACTGTGCTTTTAGAGACTCTGGGGACTAACAATAGTCCAGCATTTTGAGAACGAAGAGCTCTGTTTGGATGGTACGCTACTATTGCATCTTTGAGGTAGGATGGGGCCATATTGTTTAAAGCTTTATAAGTCAGGAGGAGGATTTTAAATTTGATTCTAAACTCAACAGGAAGCCAGTGAAGAGACTCTAACACTGGTGAAATATGATCTCTTACAGTCCTTTAACAACAAATGAAAAGCCTCCACCAACAAAACACCGATAATGAACATCCAGAAGTCAAGCAGAGCGCGTTCAGAGTCTGATTTAAGCCGTTTTAGATTCATTTTTATGTCTCTGGGACAAACATGCAACTGGAGAAAATGTCCTCTGGAGTTTGTCGCTCTTAGTCGTGTTTTTGTCGCTTGTCATTTCTGTTTTTGTCGCTTTGGCGCTGTTAGTTGTGTTTTTGGAGCTTTTAGTAGAGTTTTTTCACTTTTAGTCACATTTTTGTTGCTTGTAGTTTCTGTTTTTGGCGCTTTTAGTCAGGTTTCTGGCGCTTTTAGTCACGTTTTTGCCAGTTTTAGCTGCGTTTTTGTCGCTTGTAGTTTCCGTTTTTGTCGATTTTAGTCACGTTTTTGGTGCTTTTAGTCTGTTTTGTTGCATTTTTTGTCGCTATTAGTTACATTTTTGTCGCTTGTAGTTTCTGGTCGTTTTAGTCAGGTTTTTGTCACTTTCAGTAGAGTTTTTTTTTTCACTTTGTCACACTTTTGCCAGGTTTAGTTGCGTTTTTGTCTCTTGTGGTTTCTGTTTTTGTCGATTTTAGTCACGTTTTTGGTGCTTTTAGTCTGATTTGTTGTCTGTTGTTTTTAGTCGGGTTTTTGTCGCTATTAGTCACGTTTTTGGCGCGGTTAGTTGTGTTTTAGTTGCTATTAGCTGCATTTTTTCACTTTGTCACATTTTGGTCGCTTTTAGTTTCTGTGATACTTTTAGTCGCATTTTTATTGCTTATAGTGACTGTTTTTGTCGCTTTTAGTCACGTTTTTGACACTTGTGTTTTTGTCGCTTATAGTAGAGTTTTTTTCACTGTTAGTCTGGTTTTTGATGCTTTTAGTCGTGTATTAGTCAGCTTGTCGCTTGTAGTTTCTGCTTTTGTCGCGTTTTTGGAGCCGTTAGTTGTGTTTGTGTCACTCTTAGTCGCATTTTTGATGCTTTTAGTCTCTTTTTTTAAGTCACGTTTCTTCACTTTGGGGTCGCGTTTTTGTCGATTTTAGTTTGTGTCGATTTTAGTCACGTTTCTGGTGCGTTTAGTCTGTTTTTTGTGTGTTTTTAGTCGGGTTGTTGTCGCTGTTAGTTGTGTTTTTGTCGCTTATAGTAGTTTTTTTCTTTTTTCAATTTTAGTCTGTTTTTGTCGCATGTAGTTTCTGTGTCACTTTTAGTCTGCTTTTGTCGCTGTTTGTTGTATTTTTGTCACTCGTAGTCGCATTTTTGATGCTTTTAGTCTTTTTTTTTTTTCGGGGACTGAAGAGAGAAAATTGACAAAAACAAACAAACAATTAAAGGTTAAATACATCACTTTTACAGACTTTACCCAGAGAATTTGAGCCAAAATAATCTATAAAACAAGGTTCCACCACAGCAGTTTGAAAACACTTGGCGGACTCCAAACCGGGCAAAGACTGCGCCATAAACCGACCTCCAGCTCTGAAAACACGGGCCACGGGGCGTTTGTGAAGGCGCTAACGAGCTCCGATCATTAAGGACCAACTTCATGAAGCCAGAGTTTAACTGAAGAAAGGAAAAACCAGCTTCTGTTTTTGTCGCTTGTGGTTTCCTTTTTTGTCGATTTTAGTCACATTTTTGTCGCTTTTAGTTTCTGTGATACTTTAAGTAGCGTTTTTATTGCTTATAGTTTCTGTTTTTGTTGATTTTAGTCACGTTTTTGTCGCTTGTAGTTTCTGTGTTTGTCGCTTTTAGTCTGTTTTTTTTTCCGTGTTTTTGGAGCCGTTGTGTTTTTTTTCACTCGTAGTCACATTTTTGAAGCTTTTAGTCTCTTTTTTTTTGCACTTTTAGTAGGAGACTAAATGTCCTCTGGAGTTTCGCGCTTTTACTCGTGTTGTTTACCCGTTTTGTCGGTATTAGTTGTGTTTTTGTCGCTTTTAATCACATTTTTGGCGCTGTTGTGTTTTTGTTGTTTTTATTTGTGTATTTTCACTTTGAGTCGCGTTTTTGTCGCGTTTAGTCTGTTTTTTTTTTGCATTTTTAGTCGGGCTGTTGTCGCTATTAGTTTTTGGCGCGGTTAGTTGTGTTTTTGGTGCGTTTAGCCGCATTTCTTCACTTTTAGTCACTTTTAGTTTCTGTGATACTTTAAGTCGCGTTTTTATTGCTTAAAGTTTCTGTTTTTGGTGCTTATAGTAGAGTTTTTTTCACTTTTAGTCTGGTTTTGATGCATTTAGTCGTGTTTTAGATGTGGATTCCAAACTGGGCAAAGACGGCGCCATAAACCGACCTCCAGCTCCGAAAACACGGGCCACGTGGCGTGTTTGAAGGCGCTAACGAGCTCCGATCATTAAGGACCAACTTCATGAAGCCACAGTTTAACTGAAGAAAGGAGCATTTTTGTCGCTTTTAATCACATTTTAGCTGCTGCTAGTTGTGTTTTTGTCGCTTTTATTTGCATTTTTTAACTTTCAGTCAGTTTTTTGTCGCTTTTAGTCACGTTTTTGCCCGTTTTGGTTGCGCTTTGTCGCTTGTGGTTTCTGTGTTTGTCGCTTTTAGTCACGTTTCTTCACTTTTAGTCACGTTTTTGTCGATTTTAGTCACATTTTTGTCGCTTTCAGTTTCTGTGTCTGTTTATTGTGTTTTTAGTCAGATTTTTGTCACTATTAGTCATGTTTTTGGTGCGGTTAGTTTCTGTGTTTGTCGCTTTTAGTCTGTTTTTGTCGCTGTTAGTTGTGTTTTTGTCACTCGTAGTCACATTTTTTAATTTTAGTCTCTTTTTTTGCAGTTTTAGTGTTTGAAAACACTTGGCGGACTCCAAACTGGGCAAAGACGGCGCCATAAACCGACCTCCAGCTCTGAAAACACGGGGCGTTTGTGGAGGCGCTAACGAGCTCCGTTCATTAAGGACCAGCTTCATGAAGCCAGAGTTTAACTGAAGCACAAAGGAGCTGAAACAACACCGCGCTCTGCCGTTTACCCACCTCCACTCATAATATTTGAACTGCAGGCTGTGGAATTTAATAAAAGGTGTGATTTTTGGCACAGCCGGGCCTCCGTACCGCCGCAGATACGGTCCGTAGTATTTATGGAACGGTATAGAAATAACCTCGTGTAGAAGGTCAAATGTAAGTGTTCAGTGGAAACAAATGGCAAAGAACGTTTGAGCTGTAATAAAATGAAAAAATATTACCATCTGCTGCTCGTGTTCAACCAGGAAGTGACTTTATAACTTTCAACAAACAAAAAGTGGGTCACGTATTCACTCTTTAAAATGTGACGTGTCAAAATGTCCAGAATGAGGCGACTGGAAGCAAAATGAAGCGATCTATAAATGTTTCAATGCTTCTGTCACATTAGATCTCAATTCTACTGGTTTTAAGTGACAAAAACGCAACTACAAACATCAAAAATGCAATTAAAAGCGACAAAAGCCACTTTAAAAGCAAAAAAAAAAACGCGATAAAAAGTCTAAAACTTCTGCTGGTTTTAAGTGTTTGAATTGCCATTGTCGGAGTCTTTTACTGACACTTTGTCCCAAATCCTGACTAAATGCAACAAAAATGTGACTAAAAGCGACAAACAAAAACATAAATCTGGACTCAACAAGATTCTGACACAACGGCACGAGGATTTGACTAAAAGTGATAAAAACGTAATGAATAGCGACAAAAAACAACTAAAAGCAACAAAATACAACTATAAGCAACAAAAATGTGACTAAAACACGAGTAAAAATCAATAAAAATGCAACAAAAATGCAACTAAAAGCAACAAAAATGCGACTAAAAGCGACAAACAAAAACATAAAGACGAGCCTTAAAGCAGCTCCTGCTGTACAATCTGGACTCAACAAGATTCTGACACAACGGCACAAGGATTTGACTAAAAGTGATAAAAACGCAATGAATAGCGACAAAAAAAACAACAAAAACACTACTAAAAGCGAATAAAGCACAACTATAAGCAACAAAATACAACTACAGGCGACGAAAATGTGACTAAAACATGAGTAAAAATCAATAAAAATGCAACAAAAAGCGACAAAAATGCAACAAAAACCTGACTAAAAGCGACAAAAATGTGACTAAAAGCGACAAACAAAAACATAAATCTGGACTCAACAAGATTCTGACACAACGGCACGAGGATTTGACTAAAAGTGATAAAAACATAATGAAAAGCGACAAAAAACAACTAAAAGCAACAAAAAACAACTATAAGCAACAAAAATGTGACTAAAACACGAGTAAAAATCAATAAAAATGCAACAAAAATGCAACTAAAAGCAACAAAAATGCGACTAAAAGCGACAAACAAAAACATAAAGACGAGCCTCAAAGCAGCTCCTGCACAAACTGTACAATCTGGACTCAACAAGATTCTGACACAACGGCACAAGGATTTGACTAAAAGTGATAAAAACGCAATGAATAGCGACAAAAAAAACAACAAAAACACTACTAAAAGCGAATAAAGCACAACTATAAGCAACAAAATACAACTACAGGCGACGAAAATGTGACTAAAACATGAGTAAAAATCAATAAAAATGCAACAAAAAGCGACAAAAATGCAACAAAAACCTGGCTAAAAGCGACAAAAATGTGACTAAAAGCGACAAACAAAAACATAAATCTGGACTCAACAAGATTCTGACACAACGGCACGAGGATTTGACTAAAAGTGATAAAAACGTAATGAATAGCGACAATAAAACAACTAAAAGCAACAAAATACAACTATAAGCAACAAAAATGTGACTAAAACATGAGTAAAAATCAATAAAAATGCAACAAAAAGCGACAAAAATGCAACAAAAACCTGACTAAAAGCGACAAAAATGCGACTAAAAGCGACAAACAAAAACAAAGACGAGCCTCAAAGCAGCTCCTGCACAAACTGTACAATCTGGACTCAACAAGATTCTGACACGACGGCACAAGGATTTGTTCACATCTGATTAACACGCATTTATTACAGTTTGAAGTAAAATAAAATGAGGCGAAATTAGATTTTTTTTTACGTCTGTCCATGTATTTTCTCTCATTTTTCAGAAACAGAAGCCACACAAACACGTGCGGCTCTCAGTTTTCCTACAGTCGCTCCGGCGCTCTGTTGTTCCGTCGCCGTTATCGATACGACTGCACTTCAGTAAAAACACCCACGGAGCAGGATCCAGCGCTCGTCCCGGCTCCACATCTGCGTCGTGTTTTGGAAAAGGCTCCAGGAGCGAGACACGAGCTCCGCCCCGAGAAACCAAACAAACGCCGCGGAGCCAAGAGCGCCACCGCAATCTGGAGCACGTCACGGAGCGTCAGATCGTCAGAACGGGACAAAACATGAGCCACAAATAAGGTTTAATTAAAACGGTCGTCAAACACAGGGTTTATCCAGTTTAAACACTTCGTATTTAAAGTCTATGGGACGGTTTAGACACACAATTGATTAAAACAAAGTCAGCATGATTCTATCTAAGTTTTTGTAAGTTTTAGTCACTTTTTTGTCACGTTGAGTTGCATTTAGTCGCATTTTTGTCACGTTTGTTGTCGCTTTTTGTTTGTCAGCTTATGCACAGTTTATAAAGTCACTTCCTGGTTGAACACGAGCACAAATATGACACAGTTAGAACTGTTACCAAACAACCAGACTGTAAACAAGGGCCAACTGTTACCTAGCAACACACACACACAACACAATAGTTGTGATAATCCCGGACAACACCACTGTGTCACATTTTTGTCGCTTTTAGTTATGTTTTAGTTGCTTTTTTTTTTCAAGTTTTTGTCACTTTTAGTTGCAGTTTTGTCACGTTGAGTTGTGTTTTTGTTGTTTTTAGTCACGTTTTTGTCTCTTTTAGTTGAGTTCTTCTCTTTTAGTTGTATTCACGTCACTTTGAGTTGCGTTTTTGTCAGTCACTTTTTTGTTGCTTTTTGTTTGACAGTTTGTGTAAAGTTTATGATGTCACTTCCTGGTTGAACACGAGCACAAATATGACACAGTTAAAGGTGATTCTACAGCTGTTACCATAGCAACCAGACTGTAAACAAGGGCCAAAACTCATATACATTAAGACAATTAATAAATTAAACAAATCTAAATTTCAATCATCAGAAAGCAAATAATGCACTTTAAGTGCAATAATTTCCACCAAACAAAAAAAATCCTGCTTTTTTCTGCAAAAAGAAAAACCTGTTATTTAGTTCACGTTTCTTAAAACATGTGAAAAAACGTGACACTGAAGCAACAAAAACTTGTCTGAACGTGATTAATACAACAAAAGTGACAAAATGTGAATAAACACGACAAAAGTGCAACTAATGGTGTAAGAAAAAGCAACAAAAACCTTCTGAAACACAAAACATCACAAACAAATGGTGCGGCTCAAATATAAACGACAACAGTTAGAGCTGATGTAAATAATCCATGATAACACTTTATTTTGTTGAATGATGGTTTAAACTGTCAGAAAAATGTGTCGCTGTAAATAGTCTGTGTTTTCAATGGTGTGTCGCCTTTTGATGACATCACACAGGGACTTTTAGTAGCATTTTTGACGCTTTAGGTCGCGTTTTTGTCGCTTTTAGTTGTGTTTTAGTCACTCTTAATTGCTTTTTTGTCGCCTTTAGTGGCTTTTACTGAGATCTTTGCTACATTTAGTCATGTTTTTATCTCTTTCACTCGCGTTTTTGTCACTTTTAGTTGCGTTTTAGTCATTTTTAATTGCGGTTTTGTCGCCTTTAGTCGCGTTTACTGAGATTTGGAAAAATACTCACAGAAATGTTGAGCCCACGATCATTTTTCATTTTATCCAGAAATATATTAGATACTGTTCCATAGAAAAGCAAACTATTCACATTTCTTCTCTGGAAAGAGAAGAGTCGTCCAACCTGTCAGAGGCCCTTTAATTAATCAATAAATAGTGCCTTTAAATAGATTTAGCTTGTGATTATTTTTACAGTGTTAGTTTTACAGTGCACACACAAACAGGAAATGCATTTTAGACTTTTACACTGAACAAATAAACAGTTTAGGTGCAAATACGTTCAGAAATTTAGTTTGGTTTTCTTTTTTTTTTTTTTTTGGCACGAGTATTTACCACGTGCGCCGTGCATTTTGAGCCATTCGTTCGCGTTTTTCACGTCGTCGCGCGTCAAACTCACCCGGAAAACACCCGGAATAAACTCACGTGCGGTTCGTCCTCGCGATCCGACGAAGAGGGACGAAGAGGGACGAAGAGGGACGGACGAAGGGTGAATCCGCGCCGTGTTCCGTCCGCAGGTGAGCGCCCAGTCCTCCGCTGGACACGCCGTCTCCCCCGGGCCGTCTCTGAGTTAGCATTAGCATTAGCATTAGCGGAGACACGGCGCTAGCAGCTTTAGATTTAGTTTTAGTTTTTTTTTTACATTTTCAGCTCGGGATTCACAAACGTATTATTTAAACTCTCAGATTACGCCGGTCCTCCGCACGAGTTTTTCGCACACGAGGAGGTTTGTCCCCGCGCGGCTTTTGTCTCACTCTGTACGTGCTCTTACGTCCTGACGCCGTGCGCAGACGACGCCATTACGCCCCACTTGTTTACAGACGCGGTAAAAGTGTGTGATTTCGCTGAGAACCTGGGATTTAAACTTAGAAAGTGACAAAATGAGACAAATGTGGATGGTTTAGAGTCAGTGAGTGACGTCAGAGCTGATTAAACACGTTTATTATTGTATTTTACATCATGTTTGAGCAAATTATCATCAACTCTGTGCATTTTTGATGAAGAACAATCCAGATTTATGGGGTTTACTGGAAAATACTCACAGAAATGTTGTCACATTTAGTCACGTTTTTATCTCTTTTAATTGCGTTTTTGTCACTTTTGGTTGCATTCTAGCCACTTTGAATTGCGTTTTTGACTCTTTTAGCCACGTTTTTGTCGCCTTTAGTCGCGTTTGTCGGTTTTACTGAGATTTTTGTTACATTTAGTCACATTTTCATCTATTTTAGTCACGTTTTTGTTGCTCTTAGTTGCGTTTTTGTCTCTTACTGGAAAAATACTCACAGAAATGTTGAGCCCACAATAATTTTTCATTTTTATCTAGAGATATATTAAATACTGTTCCATAAATTAGATTCTTTTGAAGCTAAAATACAATTTTAAGGCCAGAAAATAGTATTTTGTCCATCGTTTGTTACAGAAAAGCAAACTAACTGACCTTTCTACTCTGGAAATTCAAATGTGTTGCTTTTTCCCAACAAACACTTCAAATCAAGAGAATTTTTTAGTCACATTTTTAGTCGTGTTTTTGTTGCTTTGTCATGTTTTTACTGCTTATAGTCATGTTTTTGTCAATTTTAGTTGCATTTTAGTCACGTTTTTGTCATTTTTAAAGCGTCTTTGTCGTATTTAGTCACATTTTTGTTGCTTTTAGTCACATTTTTGTAGTTTGTACAGGAAAAATAGTCATAAATGTTGAGCCCACAATCATTTTTTATTTTATCTAGAGATATATTAGATATTGTTCCATAAATTAGATTATTTTGAAGCTAAACATTTACACTTCATGTTTACCTCCTTCTGGACATTTTGGACAGATTTAATTGTGGATTCAGTCACTTCTGGATTTTAAATGTGGATAATTACAATTGTTCTCCGTTTCCAAACATCGACTTCGTGAACGTTCGTGTCGTGAGAAACAAACCGCTCCGTCTCTCGTTTTCTGCTCCGTCTTGTTCAGACTCTTATCAAAGACTTTTACCAGAGTTTTGTCCGAGAGGAATTTCACTGGAACCGATCCAACGGCAACACAAACACACACCCTCCCTCCCTCCCTCACCCCCTCACTCCCTGCTCCGCACTCCCCTCCTCGCTTTCCCTCTCTTCTCTCTCTTTTTTCCTCTCTTTCTCTTTCCCCTCTCCCCTCCCTCCTCTCTCTCTCCCTCTCTCTCCCCTTCCTCCTCTCTCTCTCTCTCTCCTCCCTCTCTCCCCTCCTCTCTCTCTCCCCTCCTCTCTCTCGCCCCTCCTCTCATTCTCTCTCTCCCTCCTCTCTCTCTCTCTCCCCTCCCTCCTCTCTCCCCTCCTCTCTCTCTCGCCTCCTCTCTCTCCCCTCCTCTCTTTCTCTCTCTCCTCCCTCTCTCCCTCCTCTCTCTCTCTCTCCCTCCTCTCTCTCTCTCCCTCCTCTCTCTCTCTCTCTCTCCTCTCTCTCTCTCCCCTCCTCTCTTTCTCTTCCTCTCTCTCTCCTCCCTCTCCCCTCCTCTCTCTCTCCCTCCTCTCTCTCTCCCCTCCTCTCTTTCTCTTCCTCTCTCTCTCCCCTCCTCTCTCCCCTCCTCTCATTCTCTCTCTCCCTCCTCTTTCTCTCTCTCCCTCCTCTCATTCTCTCTCTCCCTCTCTCTCTTCTCCCTCCTCTCCCTCTTTCTCTCTCTCCTCTCTCCTCCTCTCTCTCCCTCCCTCTCATTCTCTCTCTCCCTCCTCTTTCTCTCTCTCCCTCCTCTCATTCTCTCTCTCTCTCCCCTCCTCTCTCTCTCTCTCTCCTCCTCTCTCTCCCCTCCTCTCTCTCCCTCCCTCTCTCTCTCTCCCCTCTCTCTTTCTCTCTCCCTCCTCTCTTCTCTCTCTCCCTCCTCTCTCTCTCTCTCCCCTCCTCTCTTCCTCTCTCTCTCTCTCTCCTCCCTCTCTCCCCTCCTCTCTCTCTCCCCTTCTCTCATTCTCTCTCTCCCTCCTCTCTCTCTCTCTCCCTCCTCTCTCTCTCTCTCCCCTCCTCTCTTTCTCTTCCTCTCTCTCTCCCCTCCTCTCATTCTCTCTCTCCCTCCTCTTTCTCTCTCTCCCTCCTCTCATTCTCTCTCTCCCTCCTCTCTCTCTCTCCCCTCCTCTCTTTCTCTTCCTCTCTCTCTCCCCTCCTCTCTCCCCTCCTCTCATTCTCTCTCTCCCTCCTCTCTCCCCTCCTCTCTCCCTCCCCTCCCTCCCTCTCTCTCGCCCAGTAGCACTTTCTCTCATTGTCCTCCCCCGCTGCAGGTGAAACTCTAATTTTTCTCTCTCTCTCTTTCCTCACTGTCTCACCCTCTTTTTCCTCTCTCTTTTCTCTCTCCTCTCACTCCCCTCGTCTCACTCTCTCCTCCCCTCTCTCTCTCACCTCTATGTCTCTCTTCTCTCTCTCTTTTCTCTCCCTCTCTCTCCTCTCACTCCCCTCGTCTCACTCTCTCTCCCTCTGTTCCTCTCTGTCACTCTCCTCCTCTGCCCCCCCCCCCTTACCTCTAATTCTCTCTCTTTCTCCCCTCTGCCCCCTCTCTCTCTTCCTCCTCTCTCCCAGTAGCACTTTCTCTGTTGCGTCTCATCGTCTTCCCCCACTACAGGTGAAACTCTCTTCCTCTCTTTCTCTCCTCCTCTTTCTCTCCCTCCCTCTCTCTCCCTCCCCCTCTCTACCCTCTCCCCCTCCCTCTCCCCCTCCCTCTCTCCCGCTCCCTCTCCTCTCTTCCCCTCTCTCTCCCTCTCTCTCCCTCCCCCCTCTTCCCCTCCCTCCCCCTCTCTCCCTCCCTCCCTCCCTCTCTTTCTCTTTCCCCTCTCTCTCTGTCCCTCCTCTCCGCTCTTCCTCCCTCTCCCTCTCTCCCTTCCCCTCTCTACCCTCTCCCTCTCTCCCCTCTATCCTTCCCCCTCTCTCTCCCTCTCCTTCTCGCTCTCTTCTCTCTCTCCCCCGCTCCCTCTCCTCTCCCCCCTCCCTCTCTCCCCCCTCTCTCCCTCTCTATCTCTTCCCCTCCCTCCCTCTCCTCCCCTCCCTCCCTGCTCCTCTCTTTCTCTCTCCCTCCCTCCCTCCCTCCCCTCCTCTCTTTCTCTCTCTCCCTCCTCTCTCTCTCCTCTCTCCCTCCCTCTCTCTCTCTCTCTCCTCTCTCCCCCTCCCTCTCTCCCCCCTCCTTCCCCTCCTCTCTTTCTCTCCCTCCCTCTCCCCTTGCTCCTCCCCTCTCTCTCCCTCTCTCCTCTCTCTCCTCTCTCTCCCCTCTCTCTCTCTCTCTCCCTCCCTCTCTCTCCTCCTCCCTCTCTCTCTCCCTCCCTCTCTCTCTCTCTCCCTCTCTCTCTCTCCTCCTCTCTCTCCCTCCCTCTCTCCTCCTCTCTCTCTCTCTCCCTCCCTCTCTCTCCCCTCTCTCTCCCTCCCTCTCTCCCTCCCTCTCTCTCTCTCTCTCCCTCTCCTCCCCTCTCTCTCCCTCCCTCTCCTCCCCTCTCTCCTCCCCTCCTCTCCTCCCTCTCTCCCTCTCTCTCCTCCCTCCTCTCTCTCCCCTCTCTCTCTCTCCTCCCTCTCTCCTCCCCATCTCTCCTCCCTCTCTCCTCCCTCCTCTCTCTCTCTCTCCTCCCTCTCCTCCCTCCCTCTCTCCTCCCTCCTCTCTCTCTCTCTCTCTCCCTCTCTCCCCCCCTCCCTCTCTCTCCCCTCTGCAGGTTACCCTCTCGCTCGGCCCCGCTCAGTCTGTGCAGGATGTTTGGTCTTTTCCGTGCGCTTCATAAAACACATTTCCTGAAACGCCGCGAGGAAAACCATGACTCCAACAATAATCCCAGGTGAGATTAAAGACGGCGGGATTAAAGACGAGCCACTTCCCTCGCGCTCAGGTTTAACGGGACAGAAGTCCAAAGTCCAAAGCTCTGGATTCACCTCGGTCTCCTCTTCACCTGGTCATGAACTTTAATGACCAAAGGACCAGGAATAAGCTCCTCCTCCTGCAGGGGGCGCTCCCTCAGAGACAGAGGAGCTCAGCCACACAGGAGGAGCTCGGAGTAGAGCCGTTTGTTTAGACCCTCACTCTCCCCCTCCTCTCTCTCCTCCTCTTTTTTCCTCTCCCTCCTTCTCTCTCTCACTCTCTCTCTCTCTCTCCCTCCCTCCCTCTCTGTCACTCTTCCTCCCCTCCCCTCCTACCTCTCTCTCTCTCTCCTCCTCTCTCTCATATACTTCCTCTCCTCATTTCTCTCTCTCTCTCTCTCTCTCTCCTCTCTCCCTCTGTCTCTCCCAGCTCACTCTCCCCCTCTCCTTGCCCCTCCCTACCTCTCTCTCTCTCTCCTCCCTCTCTCTCCTCCTCCTTCTCTCTCTCTCTCTCTCTGCTCACTCTCTCTCCCTCCTGTCCCTCTCTGTCTCTCTCCCCGCCACCCTCTACCTCTCTCTCTCTCTCCCCTCTGCCCCCTCCTCTCTCTCCTCCTCTTTTTTCCTCTCCCTCCTTCTCTCTCTCACTCTCTCTCCCTCTGTCCCTCTCTGTCACTCTCCCCCCTCTCCCCCTCCCTCTTACCTCTACCTCTCTCTCTCCCCTCTCTCTCTCCTCTCCCTCTCTCCTTCCTGCTCTCCTCCTCTGTGCAGGGATTCTCTTCTCTAAAACACTCTTCCTGAAATGCCAGAGGAAACCATGACTCCTCCCAGGTGCTCTTCAGTCCCTCTCTCTGTCACTCTCCCTCTGTAAAGCTCCTCTCTACCCTGTACCCTACCTCTCTCTCTCTCCCTCTACCCCCCTCCCTCTCTCAGCAGAGCTGAGAGCCAGCTCCCTCTTTTTTGCTTTAGACCCTCCCTCTCCTCTCTCTCTCTCACTCTCTCTCCCTCTGCTCTCCCCTCTCTCTCTCACCTCTCCCTCCTCCTCCCCTCCCTCTCTCACCTGCCCTTACTCCTCTCTCTCTCTCCCTCTAGCCCTCCTCTCTCTCCTCCTCTTTTTTCCTCTCCCTCCTTCTCTCTCTCTCTCTCTCTCTCTCCCTCTGCTCTGTCCCTCTCTTTTCCCTCTCTCCTCCCCCTCTACTCCCCCTCCTTACTCTCCTCTCTCTCTCCTCCCCTCTCTCTCCCCTCTCCTCTCTCTCCTCCTCTTTTTTCCTCTCCCTCCTTCTCTCTCTCTCTCTCTCACTCTCTCTCCCTCTGTTCCTCTCTGTCACTCTCCCCCCTCTCCCCGCCCTTACCTCTACCTCTCTCTCTCTCTCCCCTCTGCCCCCTCCTCTCTCTCCTCCTCTTTTTTCCTCTCCCTCCTTCTCTCTCTCTCTCTCTCACTCTCTCTCCCTCTGTCCCTCTCTGTCACTCTCCCCCCTCTCCCCGCCCTTACCTCTACCTCTCTCTCTCTCTCTCTCCCCCTCTGCTCCCCCTCCCTCTCTCTCTCCCCTCTCTCTTTTTTTTCCTCTCCTCCTCCCTCTCTCTCTCTCTCACTCTCTCTCTCTCCCCTCTTGTTCCTCTCTCTGTGTCAGCCCTCCCCCTCTCCCTACTCTTTACCTCTCTACCTCTCTCTCTCTCTCTCTCTCCCCTCTGCCCCCTCCTCTCTCTCCTCCTCTTTTTTCCTCTCCCTCCTTCTCTCTCTCTCTCTCTCTCACTCTCTCTCCCTCTGTTCCTCTCTGTCACTCTCCCCCCTCTCCCCGCCCTTACCTCTACCTCTCTCTCTCTCTCCCCTCTCTGCCCCTCTCCCTCTCTCTCTCTCCTCCTTTTTTCTCTCCTCCCTCCTCTCTCTTGTTCCGCTTCTCTCTCTCTCTCTCTCACTCTCTCTCCCTCTGTTCCTCTCTGTCACTCTCCCCCCTCTCCCCCTCCCTCTTACCTCTACCTCTCTCTCTCTCTCTCCCCTCTGCCCCCTCCTCTCTCTCTCCTCTCCCCTCTTTTAATTCCTCTCCTCTCTCTCTCTCTCTCTCTCTCTCTCACTCTCTCTCCTCCCCTCTTTCCTCCCTTGTCACTCTCCTTCCCCCCCTCTCCCCTCCTCTTACTCCTCTGTTACCTTCTCTCTCTCTCTCTCTCTCTCCCCCTCTCTGCCCCCCTCCCCTCTCTCTCTCTCTCCCTCTGTCCTCTCCTCCCTCTTTTCCTCCTCTCCCTCCTCTCTCTCTCTCTCACTCTCTCTCCCTCTGTTCCTCTCTGTCACTCTCCCCCCTCTCCCTCCTCCCCCTCTCTACCTCTACCTCTCTCTCTCTCCCCCTCTGTCTCCCCTCCCTCTGTCTCTCCTCTTTTTTTTCCTCTCTCTCCTCCTTCTCTCTCTCTCTCTCTCTCTCTTGTTCCTCCCTCTGTCACTTCTCCCCCTCCTCCCCCGTCCTCTTTACTCCTCAACCTCTCTCTCTCTCTCCCCTCTGCCCCCTCCTCTCTCTCCTCCTCTTTTTTCCTCTCCCTCCTTCTCTCTCTCTCTCTCTCTCCCTCTGCTCTGTCCCTCTCTGTCACTCTCCCCCCTCCCCCCCTCCCTCTTACTCCTCTCCTCTCTCTCTCTCCCTCTGGTCTCCCTCCTCTCTCTCTCTCCTCCTCTTTTCCTCCTCCCTTCTCTCTCTCTCTCTCTCTCTCTCTCTCTCCCTCTGTTCCTCTCTGTCACTCTCCCCCCTCCCCCCCTCCCTCTTCCCTCTACCTCTCACTCTCTCTCCCCTCTGCCCCCTCCTCTCTCCTCCTCCTCTTTTTTCCTTTCCCTTCTCTCTCTCTTTTCTGTCTCTCTCCTCTCACTCCCCTGGTCTCACTCTCTCCCTCGTTTCCTCTCTCTCTTACCTCTATGTCTCTCTTTCTCCCCTCTGCCACCCCCCTCTCTCTCTCTCTCTCCATGTCTGCTTTTCAAGCTTGAAGGATCTCATCACTCTTAGTCCTGGTTTGATCTTGTTCAGTCCTCAGCTAGTCCTGGTTTTTAGTCTTGGTTCAGTCCTGGTCTAGTCCTGGGCCCTGTCTAGTCCTGGTCTAGTCCTCTGTTCAGTCTCTGGTTCTCTCTTGGTTTAGTCCTGGTTCTAGTCCCTGGGGTCCTGGCTTAGATAGTCCTGTTTAGTCCTGGTCTTCAGTCCTGGTTTTAGTCCTGGTTCAGTCCTCTTTTCTTAGTCCTGGTTTAGTCCTGGTGTTAGTCCTGGCGGTTTAGATTTTTAGATCTTGGTTTAGTCCTGGTTCTAGGTCCTGGCTTAGGATTTAGTCCTGGTTTAAGTCCTTTTAGACCTGGTTTAGTCCTGGTTTAGTCCTTAGTCCTGGTTTAGTCCTGGTTTAGTCCTGGTTTAGTCTTGGTTTAGTCCTGGTTTAGACCTGTTTTTCTCTCATTTTAGTCCTGGTTTAGTCCTGGTTTAGTCCTAGTTTAGTCCTGGTTTAGACCTGATTTTCTCACATTTTAGTCCTGGTTTAGTCCTGGTTTAGTCCTAGTTTAGTCCTGGTTTAGTCCTGGTTTAGTCCTGGTTTAGACCTGTTTTTCTCTCATTTTAGTCCTGGTTTAGTCCTGGTTTAGTCCTGGTTTAGACCTGTTTTTCTCTCATTTTAGTCCTGGTTTAGTCCTGGTTTAGTCCTAGTTTAGTCCTGGTTTAGACCTGTTTTTCTCTCAGTTTAGTCCTGGTTTAGTCCTGGTTTAGTCCTAGTTTAGTCCTGGTTTAGACCTGTTTTTCTCTCATTTTAGTCCTGGTTAAGTCCTGGTTTAGTCCTGGTTTAGTCCTAGTTTAGTCCTGGTTTAGACCTGTTTTTCTCTCATTTTAGTCCTGGTTTAGTCCTGGTTTAGTCCTGGTTTAGTCCTGGTTTAGTCCTAGTTTAGTCCTAGTTTAGTCCTGGTTTAGACCTGTTTTTCTCTCATTTTAGTCCTGGTTTAGTCCTGGTTTAGTCCTGGTTTAGTCCTAGTTTAGTCCTGGTTTAGACCTGTTTTTCTCTCATTTTAGTCCTGGTTTAGTCCTAGTTTAGTCCTAGTTTAGTCCTAGTTTAGTCCTGGTTTAGACCTGTTTTTCTCTCATTTTAGTCCTGGTTTAGTCCTGGTTTAGTCCTGGTTTAGTCCTAGTTTAGTCCTGGTTTAGACCTGTTTTTCTCTCATTTTAGTCCTGGTTTAGTCCTGGTTTAGTCCTAGTTTAGTCCTGGTTTAGACCTGATTTTCTCACATTTTAGACCTGGTTTAGTCCTGGTTTAGTCCTAGTTTAGTCCTGGTTTAGTCCTGGTTTAGACCTGTTTTTCTCTCATTTTAGTCCTGGTTTAGTCCTGGTTTAGTCCTGGTTTAGACCTGTTTTTCTCTCATTTTAGTCCTGGTTTAGTCCTGGTTTAGTCCTGGTTTAGTCCTAGTTTAGTCCTGGTTTAGTCCTGGTTTAGTCCTAGTTTAGTCCTGGTTTAGACCTGTTTTTCTCTCATGTTAGTCCTGGTTAAGTCCTGGTTTAGTCCTGGTTTAGTCCTAGTTTAGTCCTGGTTTAGACCTGTTTTTCTCTCATTTTAGTCCTGGTTTAGTCCTGGTTTAGTCCTGGTTTAGTCCTGGTTTAGTCCTAGTTTAGTCCTGGTTTAGACCTGTTTTTCTCTCATTTTAGTCCTGGTTTAGTCCTGGTTTAGTCCTAGTTTAGTCCTGGTTTAGACCTGTTTTTCTCTCATTTTAGTCCTGGTTTAGTCCTGGTTTAGACCTGTTTTTCTCTCATTTTAGTCCTGGTTTAGTCCTGGTTTAGTCCTGGTTTAGACCTGTTTTTCTCTCATTTTTAGACCTGGTTTAGTCCTAGTTTAGTCCTGGTTTAGACCTGTTTTTCTCTCATTTTAGTCCTGGTTTAGTCCTGGTTTAGTCCTAGTTTAGTCCTGGTTTAGTCCTGGTTTAGACCTGTTTTTCTCTCATTTTAGTCCTGGTTTAGTCCTGGTTTAGTCCTAGTTTAGTCCTGGTTTAGACCTGTTTTTCTCTCATTTTAGTCCTGGTTTAGTCCTAGTTTAGTCCTGGTTTAGACCTGTTTTTCTCTCATTTTAGTCCTGGTTTAGTCCTGGTTTAGTCCTAGTTTAGTCCTGGTTTAGACCTGTTTTTCTCTCATTTTAGTCCTGGTTTAGTCCTGGTTTAGTCCTGGTTTAGACCTGCTCTCCTTTTAGTCCTGGTTTAGTCCTGGTTTAGTCCTAGTTTAGTCCTGGTTTAGACCTGTTTTCTCTAATTTTAGTCCTGGTTTAGTCCTAGTTTAGTCCTGGTTTAGACCTGTTTTTCTCTCATTTTAGTCCTGGTTTAGTCCTAGTTTAGTCCTGGTTTAGACCTGTTTTTCTCTCATTTTAGTCCTGGTTTAGTCCTGGTTTAGTCCTAGTTTAGTCCTGGTTTAGACCTGTTTTTCTCTCATTTTAGTCCTGGTTTAGTCCTAGTTTAGTCCTGGTTTAGACCTGTTTTTCTCTCATTTTAGACCTGGTTTAGACCTGGTTTAGTCCTAGTTTAGTCCTGGTTTAGACCTGTTTTTCTCTCATTTTAGTCCTGGTTTAGTCCTAGTTTAGTCCTGGTTTAGACCTGTTTTTCTCTCATTTTAGACCTGGTTTAGTCCTAGTTTAGTCCTGGTTTAGACCTGTTTTTCTCTCATTTTAGTCCTGGTTTAGTCCTAGTTTAGTCCTGGTTTAGACCTGTTTTTCTCTCATTTTAGTCCTGGTTTAGTAAATGTGTAAAAACACACCGTTTGAGCCTCTGGACGTTTTCCCGCCGCAGTGACCTTTGTCCGATTTATTTACGAACCCTCGAACGCCTCGTCTTTTACTTTAACGACGTCGTCACGCGCCCCAAAAAGCACCGTAAAACGCCCCCAAAATACGTCCATAAAGTTACGGCGCGCTCTGACGGCCGCGGTGAGCTCGCCGTTATGGGGCGATAGAAAGTATATCCCCGCGCGCTACATTTTAGAGCCGGATTCACGCGCATCGTAAAAACCGCACTTTAGAAAACGCCGCAGCTGGTCCGAGTTTGTCCGGGTCGTAAACAAGAGGAGCCGTAAAAAAAAAACAGAAAACGGACGGCGTTTAAGGCATTTTCAGCGTCACAAAGACACGTTTCTGTCACGTGTTTACGTTACACGTTTAGCAAGTTTTTTCACTTTGAGGCACATTTTTGTCGCTTTTAGTCACATTTTTGTCACTTTTAGTCACATTTTTGTCTCCTTTAGTTGTGTTTTTGTCACACTTAGCCAGGTTTTTTCACTTTGAGGCACATTTTTATCTCTTTTGGTTGCATTTTTGTCACTTTTTGTTGCATTTTTGTCACTTTTTGTTGCATTTTTGTCACTTTTTGTTGCATTTTTGTCACTTTTAGTCATGTTTTTGTCACTCTTAGTTGAGTTTGTCGCTTTTAGTCACATTTTTGTCACTTTTAGTCACGTTTTTTTCTCCTTTAGTTGTGTTTTTGTCACACTTAGCCAGGATTATTCACTTTGAGGCACATTTTTATCTCTTTTGGTTGCATTTTTGTCACTTTTTGTTGCAATTTTGTCACTTTTTGTTGCATTTTTGTCACTTTTTGGTGCATTAGTGTCACTTTTAGTCATGATTTTGTCACTCTTTGTTGAGTTTGTCGCTTTTAGTCACATTTTTGTCACTTTTAGTCACGTTTTTTTCTCCTTTAGTTGTGTTTTTGTCACACTTAGCCAGGTTTTTTCACTTTGAGGCACATTTTTATCTCTTTTGGTTGCATTTTTGTCACTTTTTGTTGCATTTTTGTCACTTTTTGTTGCATTTTTGTCACTTTTGTTGCATTTTTGTCACTTTTAGTCATGTTTTTGTCACTCTTAGTTGAGTTTGTCGCTTTTAGTCACATTTTTGTCACTTTTAGTCACGTTTTTTTCTCCTTTAGTTGTGTTTTTGTCACACTTAGCCAGGTTTTTTCACTTTGAGGCACATTTTTATCTCTTTTGGTTGCATTTTTGTCACTTTTTGTTGCATTTTTGTCACTTTTTGTTGCATTTTTGTCACTTTTTGTTGCATTTTTGTCACTTTTAGTCATGTTTTTGTCACTCTTAGTTGAGTTTGTCGCTTTTAGTCACATTTTTGTCACTTTTAGTCACATTTTTGTCTCCTTTAGTTGTGTTTTTGTCACACTTAGCCAGGTTTTTCACTTTGAGGCACATTTTTATCTCTTTTGGTTGCATTTTTGTCACTTTTTGTTGCATTTTTGTCACTTTTTGTTGCATTTTTGTCACTTTTTGCTGCTTTTTTGTCACTTTTGTTGCATTTTTGTCACTTTTAGTCATGTTTTTGTCACTCTTAGTTGAGTTTGTCGCTTTTAGTCACATTTTTGTCACTTTTAGTCACGTTTTTTTCTCCTTTAGTTGTGTTTTTGTCACACTTAGCCAGGTTTTTTCACTTTGAGGCACATTTTTATCTCTTTTGGTTGCATTTTTGTCACTTTTTGTTGCATTTTTGTCACTTTTTGTTGCATTTTTGTCACTTTTAGTCATGTTTTTGTCACTCTTAGTTGAGTTTGTCGCTTTTAGTCACAATTTTGTCACTTTTAGTCACATTTTTGTCTCCTTTAGTTGTGTTTTTGTCACACTTAGCCAGGTTTTTTCACTTTGAGGCACATTTTTATCTCTTTTGGTTGCATTTTTGTCACTTTTTGTTGCATTTTTGTCACTTTTTGTTGCATTTTTGTCACTTTTTGTTGCATTTTTGTCACTTTTAGTCATGTTTTTGTCACTCTTAGTTGAGTTTGTCGCTTTTAGTCACATTTTTGTCACTTTTAGTCACGTTTTTTTCTCCTTTAGTTGTGTTTTTGTCACACTTAGCCAGGTTTTTTCACTTTGAGGCACATTTTTATCTCTTTTGGTTGCATTTTTGTCACTTTTTGTTGCATTTTTGTCACTTTTTGTTGCGTTTTTGTCACTTTTTGTTGCATTTTTGTCACTTTTTGTTGCATTTTTGTCACTTTTAGTCATGTTTTTGTCACTCTTAGTTGAGTTTGTCGCTTTTAGTCACATTTTTGTCACTTTTAGTCACGTTTTTTTCTCCTTTAGTTGTGTTTTTGTCACACTTAGCCAGGTTTTTTCACTTTGAGGCACATTTTTATCTCTTTTGGTTGCATTTTTGTCACTTTTTGTTGCATTTTTGTCACTTTTGTTGCATTTTTGTCACTTTTTGTTGCATTTTGTCACTTTTTGTTGCATTTTTGTCACTTTTAGTCATGGTTTTGTCACTCTTAGTTGAGTTTGTCGCTTTTAGTCACATTTTTGTCACTTTTAGTCACGTTTTTGTCTCCTTTAGTTGTGTTTTTGTCACACTTAGCCAGGTTTTTTCACTTTGAGGCACATTTTTATCTCTTTTGGTTGCATTTTTGTCACTTTTTGTTGCATTTTTGTCACTTTTTGTTGCTTTTTTGACACTTTTGTTGCATTTTGTCACTTTTAGTCATGTTTTTGTCACTCTTAGTTGAGTTTGTCGCTTTTAGTCACATTTTTGTCACTTTTAGTCACGTTTTTTTCTCCTTTAGTTGTGTTTTTGTCACACTTAGCCAGGTTTTTCACTTTGAGGCACATTTTTATCTCTTTTGGTTGCATTTTTGTCACTTTTGGTTGCATTTTTGTCACTTTGGGTTGCATTTTTGTCACTTTTTGTTGCATTTTTGTCACTTTTAGTCATGTTTTTGTCACTCTTAGTTGAGTTTGTCGCTTTTAGTCACATTTTTGTCACTTTTAGTCACGTTTTTTTCTCCTTTAGTTGTGTTTTTGTCACACTTAGCCAGGTTTTTTCACTTTGAGGCACATTTTTATCTCTTTTGGTTGCATTTTTGTTGCTTCTAGTCACATTTTTGTCACTCTTGGTTGAGTTTGTCCGGGTCGTAAACAAGAGGAGCCGTAAAAAAAACAGAAAATGGACAGCGTTTAAGGCGATGGGTGTTTTTAAAAAAAGTATTTTCAGCGTCACAAAGACACGTTTCTGTCACGTTTAGCCAGTTTTTTCACTTTAAGGCACATTTTTGTCACTTTTTGTTGTATTTTTGTCACCTTTAGTCATGTTTTTGTCACTCTTAGTTGAGTTTGTCGCTTTAGTCACTATTTTGTTGGTTTTAGTCACGTTTTTGTCACTCTTAGTCGAGTTTATGTCGGTTTCAGTCAAGTCAGTCAAGTTTTTAGTTCCTTTTTTTTCACCTTTAGTCCTGTTTTAGTCACTTTTCATCATGTTCTTGTCACATTTAGCCAGGTTTTTTCACTTTGAGTCGCATTTTTATCACTTTTTGTTGCATTTTTGTCACTTTTAGTCACGTTTTTGTTTCCTTTAGTCTAGCTTTTGTCTCCTTTAGTCGTATTTTGTCACATTTAGCCAGTTTTTTCACTTTTAAGTCACATTTTTGTCACTTTTTGTTGCTTTAGTCGTATTTCTGTCACTTAGTTGAGTTTATGTTGGTTTTAGTCGAGTTTTGTCGCTTTTAGTCATGGTTTTGTCACTCTTAGTTGAATTTGTCCCTTTTAGTTACTATTTTGTTGCTTTTAGTCACGTTTTTGTCGCTTTTAGTCATATGTTTGTCACTTAGTCAAGTTTTTGTCATTTTTAGTGAGGTTTTTGTTGCTTTGGTATAGTTTTAGTTCCTTTTTTTCACCTTTAGTACTGTTTTAGTCAGTTTTCATCATGTTTTCGTCACATTTAGCCAGGTTTTTTCACTTGAGGCACATTTTTGTTGCTTCTAGTCACGCTTTTGTCACTCTTGGTCGAGTTTATGTCGGATTTGGTCCAGTTTTTGTCTCCTTTTGTCACACTTAGCCAGTTTTATTCACTTGGAGTCGCATTTTGTCTGTTTTTGTTGCATTTTTGTCATTTTTAGTCATGTTTTTGTCACTCTTAGTTGAGTTTATGTCGGTTTCAGTCAAGTTTTTGTCATGTCGGATTTGGTCTAGTTTTTGTTGGCTTTAGTCGCTTTTTTGTCACACTTAGCAAGTTTTTTCACTTTAAGTTACATTTTTGTCACTTTTTGTTGCATTTTTGTCACTCTTAGTCGAGTTTGTCGGTTTCAGTCAAGTTTTTGTTACTTATAGTCACGTTTTTGTTTCCTTTAGTCATGTTTTTGTCACATTTAGCCAGGTTTTTTCACTTTGAGGCACATTTTTATCACTTTTGGTTGCATTTTGCAGGTTTTTAAGAGCAGGCTCAAGACCCACCTTTTTAGTCTAGCTTTTGATTAATATTTAATTGTGTATTTATTTATTTATGCTATTTATTGTGTTCACTTATTTTAGGCTTACTATTTTAGATTACCTTATGTCCTAGTCTTATTCTCTTTCTACCCAATTCTTTATTTATTTCTTCATATTTATTTATTTATTCTTTTATTCATTTTAGACTCCAGTGTTTCCTCTGAGGGGCCCTCTGTACCGGGAGCGGTGTTCTTCTGTGGCTGCTGGGCCCTGGCTCATGGGCCCCTGGTGGAGGTTTGGTGTTTGCCGGGTCTCTCCCCTGGGCCCTGAGTCTGTGTCCTGCAGCTGCAGACGACGCTCTGCTCCTGCTCCTCTGATGGTGCTTCGTAAACTGGTGTATCTGTACTCAGCCTCTTGTACCTCAGGGAGAGAGAGAGAGCGTGTGTGTGTGTGTGTGTGTGTGTGTGTGTGTGTGTGTGTGTGTGTGTGTGTGTGTGTGTGTGTGTGTGTGTGTGTGTGTGTGTGTGTGTGTGTGTGTGTGTGTGTGTGTGTGTGTGTGTGTGTGTGTGTGTGTGTGTGTGTGTGTGTGTGTGTGTGTGTGTGTGTGTGTGTGTGTGTGTGTGTGTGTGTGTGTGTGTGTGTGTGTGTGTGTGTGTGTGTGTGTGTGGGTGTGTGGGTGTGTGGGTGTGTGGGTGTGTGTGTGGGTGTGTGGGTGTGTGGGTGTGTGTGTGTGCGTGCGCGCGAATGTACGGGTATGTATTGGTGACTATCTGTGGGGGGTTTGGTTGTGTGGGGTCTGGTGGTTGTGGGGGAGGTTGGGAGAGAAACGACATGTGGGAATGTTTTTAATGAACTGTAAAGCACTTTGTGTTACATTTTATGTATGAAAAGCGCTATATAAATAAAATTTTATTGATTGATTTTTGTTTCTTCTAGTCACGTTTTTGTGACTCTTGGTCGAGTTTATGTTGGATTTGGTCCACTTTTTGTCTCCTTTTGTCACACTTAGCCAGCTTTTTTCACTTTGAGTCGCATTTTTGTCTCTTTTTGTTGCATTTTTGTCATTTTTAGTCATGTTTTTGTCACTCTTAGTCTAGCTTTTGTCTCCTTTAGTCACATTTAGCCAGTTTTTTCATTTTTTAAGTCACATTGCATTTGTGCCACTTTTAGTCACGTGTTTGTCACTTGGTCGGGTTTTCATCATTTTTAGTCACGTTTCTATTGCTTTCAGTCAAGCCACAACTCAAGACTCTTCTCACAATCAGAACTCTTTCATCGCAGACACTCGACGTCAGCACAAAACAAAAACGGCACAAACAAACGTAACACACAAGTCCATTTAGTCCAAAGTCAATTCAAGTTTATTTCTGCAGCACATTTAAAACAACTCCAGCTGAACAAAGGGAAATTAAAATACAATAAAGTACATTACAAAGCACAAAAACATAAATGAAAACCACAAGAAAATAAAATATAAAATACCAAGATAACCTGTCCAGCTCGTGAGATTATATTCCAGGGAAAAGAGGTGTTTTTTATTTATTTCATGGCGTTTATCCAAATGAATAACTCTTCTACACGTCCAGAGTCCAGAGCAGGTTCAGTCTTTACGCTCCTGTCGTAAATCGAGCGTCTAAATCTGTCCGCTCTACCTCCTCCGACCACAGGGGGCTCCCTCCTGTGACCTCGGCGTCTGAAGATGGCCTGACCTTCTCGTCTGACGCTCTGAGCTCTCGCTTTGTTTACGACGGGATTTAAAAACGCTCCAGGTTTATGTCCCGGGTCAAAGCCATCAGGAGCTCAAAGCATCAGCCTGGATTTATCTGTTACCACCTCTGAACAAGTCCTGGTTTAGTCCTGGTTTAGTCCTGGTTTAGTCCTGGTTTAGACCTGGTTTAGTCCTGGTTTAGTCCTGGTTTAGACCTGGTTTAGTTCAGGTTTAGTCCTGCTTTAGACCTGGTTTAGTCCTGGTTTAGACCTGGTTTAGACCTGGTTTAGTTCAGGTTTAGTCCTGGTTTAGACCTGGTTTAGTCCTGGTTTAGACCTGGTTTAGTCCTGGTTTAGACCTGGTTTAGACCTGGTTCAGTCCTGGTTTAGACCTGGTTTAGACCTGGTTTGGACCTGGTTTAGTCCTGGTTTAGTCCTGGTTTAGACCTGGTTTAGACCTGGTTTAGTCCTGGTTTAGTCCTGGTTTAGTCCTGGTTTAGACCTGGTTTAGTCCTGGTTTAGTCCTGGTTTAGACCTGGTTTATTTCAGGTTTAGTCCTGGTTTAGACCTGGTTTAGTCCTGGTTTAGACCTGGTTTAGTCCTGGTTTAGACCTGGTTTAGTCCTGGTGTAGACCTGGTTTAGTCCTGGTTTAGACCTGGTTTAGACCTGGTTTAGACCTGGTTTAGTCCTGGTTTAGACCTGGTTTAGTCCTGGTTTAGACCTGGTTTAGACCTGGTTTAGTCCTGGTTTAGACCTGGTTTAGTCCTGGTTTAGACCTGGTTCAGTCCTGGTTTAGACCTGGTTTAGACCTGGTTTAGACCTGGTTTAGTCCTGGTTTAGTCCTGGTTTAGTCCTGGTTTAGTCCTGGTTTAGACCTGGTTTAGTCCTGGTTTAGTCCTGGTTTAGACCTGGTTTAGTCCTGGTTTAGTCCTGGTTTAGTCCTGGTTTAGTCCTGGTTTAGACCTGGTTTAGTCCTGGTTTAGACCTGGTTTAGTCCTGGTGTAGACCTGGTTTAGTCCTGGTGTAGACCTGGTTTAGACCTGGTTTAGACCTGGTTTAGACCTGGTTTAGTCCTGGTTTAGACCTGGTTTAGTCCTGGTTTAGACCTGGTTTAGTCCTGGTTTAGTCCTGGTTTAGTCCTGGTTTAGTCCTGGTTTAGACCTGGTTTAGACCTGGTTTAGTCCTGGTTTAGACCTGGTTTAGTCCTGGTTTAGACCTGGTTTAGACCTGGTTTAGTCCTGGTTTAGTCCTGGTTTAGTCCTAGTTTAGACCTGGTACAGTCCTTGTCTTAGTCCTGGTTTAGTCCTGGTTTAGACCTGGTTTAGTCCTGGTTTAGATCTGGTTTAGACCTGGTTTAGACCTGGTTTAGACCTGGTTTAGTCCTGGTTTAGACCTGGTTTAGTCCTGGTTTAGACCTGGTTTAGTCCTGGTTTAGTCCTGGTTTAGACCTGGTTTATTTCTGGTTTAGTCCTGGTTTAGACCTGGTTTAGTCCTGGTTTAGACCTGGTTTAGTCCTGGTTTAGACCTGGTTTAGTCCTGGTGTAGACCTGGTTTAGTCCTGGTTTAGACCTGGTTTGACCTGGTTTAGACCTGGTTTAGTCCTGGTTTAGACCTGGTTTAGTCCTGGTTTAGACCTGGTTTAGACCTGGTTTAGTCCTGGTTTAGACCTGGTTTAGTCCTGGTTTAGACCTGGTTCAGTCCTGGTTTAGACCTGGTTTAGACCTGGTTTAGACCTGGTTTAGTCCTGGTTTAGTCCTGGTTTAGTCCTGGTTTAGTCCTGGTTTAGACCTGGTTTAGTCCTGGTTTAGTCCTGGTTTAGTCCTGGTTTAGACCTGGTTTAGTCCTGGTTTAGACCTGGTTTAGTCCTGGTGTAGACCTGGTTTAGTCCTGGTGTAGACCTGGTTTAGACCTGGTTTAGACCTGGTTTAGACCTGGTTTAGTCCTGGTTTAGACCTGGTTTAGTCCTGGTTTAGACCTGGTTTAGTCCTGGTTTAGTCCTGGTTTAGTCCTGGTTTAGTCCTGGTTTAGACCTGGTTTAGACCTGGTTTAGTCCTGGTTTAGACCTGGTTTAGTCCTGGTTTAGTCCTGGTTTAGACCTGGTTTAGACCTGGTTTAGTCCTGGTTTAGTCCTGGTTTAGTCCTGGTTTAGACCTGGTTCAGTCCTGGTTTAGTCCTGGTTTAGTCCTGGTTTAGACCTGGTTTAGTCCTGGTTTAGATCTGGTTTAGACCTGGTTTAGACCTGGTTTAGACCTGGTTTAGTCCTGGTTTAGACCTGGTTTAGTCCTGGTTTAGACCTGGTTTAGATCTGGTTTAGACCTGGTTTAGTCCTGGTTTAGACCTGGTTTAGACCTGGTTTAGTCATAGTTTAGACCTGGTTTAGTCCTGGTTTAGACCTGGTTTAGTTCAGGTTTAGACCTGGTTTAGACCTGGTTTAGTTCAGGTTTAGTCCTGGTTTAGACCTGGTTTAGACCTGGTTCAGTCCTGGTTTAGACCTGGTTCAGTCCTGGTTTAGTCCTGGTTTAGTCCTGGTTTAGACCTGGTTTAGTCCTGGTTTAGACCTGGTTTAGTCCTGGTTTAGACCTGGTTTAGACCTGGTTTAGTCCTGGTTTAGACCTGGTTTAGTCCTGGTTTAGACCTGGTTCAGTCCTGGTTTAGACCTGGTTTAGACCTGGTTTAGACCTGGTTTAGTCCTGGTTTAGTCCTGGTTTAGACCTGGTTTATTTCAGGTTTAGTCCTGGTTTAGACCTGGTTTAGTCCTGGTTTAGACCTGGTTTAGTCCTGGTTTAGACCTGGTTTAGTCCTGGTGTAGTCCTGGTTTAGTCCTGGTTTAGACCTGGTTTAGACCTGGTTTTAGACCTGGTTTAGTCCTGGTTTAGACCTGGTTTAGTCCTGGTTTAGACCTGGTTTAGACCTGGTTTAGACCTGGTTTAGTCCTGGTTTAGACCTGGTTTAGTCCTGGTTTAGACCTGGTTCAGTCCTGGTTTAGACCTGGTTTAGACCTGGTTTAGACCTGGTTTAGTCCTGGTTTAGTCCTGGTTTAGTCCTGGTTTAGTCCTGGTTTAGACCTGGTTTAGTCCTGGTTTAGTCCTGGTTTAGACCTGGTTTAGTCCTGGTTTAGTCCTGGTTTAGTCCTGGTTTAGACCTGGTTTAGTCCTGGTTTAGACCTGGTTTAGTCCTGGTGTAGACCTGGTTTAGTCCTGGTGTAGACCTGGTTTAGACCTGGTTTAGACCTGGTTTAGACCTGGTTTAGTCCTGGTTTAGACCTGGTTTAGTCCTGGTTTAGACCTGGTTTAGTCCTGGTTTAGTCCTGGTTTAGTCCTGGTTTAGTCCTGGTTTAGACCTGGTTTAGACCTGGTTTAGTCCTGGTTTAGACCTGGTTTAGTCCTGGTTTAGTCCTGGTTTAGACCTGGTTTAGTCCTGGTTTAGTCCTGGTTTAGTCCTGGTTTAGACCTGGTTCAGTCCTGGTTTAGTCCTGGTTTAGTCCTGGTTTAGACCTGGTTTAGTCCTGGTTTAGATCTGGTTTAGACCTGGTTTAGACCTGGTTTAGACCTGGTTTAGTCCTGGTTTAGACCTGGTTTAGTCCTGGTTTAGACCTGGTTTAGATCTGGTTTAGACCTGGTTTAGTCCTGGTTTAGACCTGGTTTAGACCTGGTTTAGTCATAGTTTAGACCTGGTTTAGTCCTGGTTTAGACCTGGTTTAGTTCAGGTTTAGTCCTGGTTTAGACCTGGTTTAGTCCTGGTTTAGACCTGGTTTAGACCTGGTTTAGTTCAGGTTTAGTCCTGGTTTAGACCTGGTTTAGACCTGGTTCAGTCCTGGTTTAGACCTGGTTTAGACCTGGTTCAGTCCTGGTTTAGTCCTGGTTTAGTCCTGGTTTAGACCTGGTTTAGTCCTGGTTTAGATCTGGTTTAGACCTGGTTTAGACCTGGTTTAGACCTGGTTTAGACCTGGTTTAGTCCTGGTTTAGACCTGGTTTAGATCTGGTTTAGACCTGGTTTAGACCTGGTTTAGACCTGGTTCAGTCCTGGTTTAGACCTGGTTTAGATCTGGTTTAGACCTGGTTTAGACCTGGTTTAGACCTGGTTTAGTCCTGGTTTAGACCTGGTTTAGTCCTGGTTTAGACCTGGTTTAGACCTGGTTTAGACCTGGTTTAGTCATAGTTTAGACCTGGTTTAGTCCTGGTTTAGACCTGGTTTAGATCTGGTTTAGACCTGGTTTAGACCTGGTTTAGACCTGGTTTAGTCATAGTTTAGACCTGGTTTAGTCATAGTTTAGACCTTTTAGATTTTTTTTAAGCTAAATTGTGTTGGAATCAGTGAAATCTTAAATAAAAACCTCTCATATTAAGGTTGATATTGTGACTTCAGGTCTTAAATGTTCAGTTTTCACTTCCTGTGGAAGGGCATCCGTCTTAAAAGCCTCAGATTAAGCGCTGCCTCCTTCAGAGCCCGGAGTCTGTGACGTCTTCATTTGTGTCGACGTTTCTGTGGCTCGGGGTTTTATTCAACTTGAGTTCATTTCCTGTTTTCAAATCAACATCAGGTTGAGCCAGAGCTTTGGGCCCAGAGCCTGCAGCGCTTTTACAAACGGCTCAAGCACAAATAATACGACCTAATGACTAAAAGTGACAAAAACGTGACTAAAAGTGACAAAAATGTGACTAAAAGTGACTAAAACGTGACTAAAAGTGACAAAAATGTGACTAAAACGTGACTTAAAACGAAAAAACACGACTAAAAGCAAAAAAAAATGACAAAACGTGACTAAAAGCAAAAAAAACGTGATTTGAAGTGACAAAAACATGACTAAAACCTGAATTTAAGCAACAAAACCGTGATTAAAAGGGACAAAGCTGTGACTAAAAGGGACAAAAACGTGACTCTAAGCAACAAAAATGTGACTTTAAGAGACAAAAACATGACTGAAAGCGACAAAAATGCAACAAAAACGTGACTTAATGTGACAAAAACGTGACTTAAAGTGACAAAAACATGACTAAAAGTGACTTAAGCGTGACTAAAACTGACAAAAACATGACTAAAAGTGACTTAAGCGTGACTAAAACTGACAAAAACATGACTAAAAGTGACTTAAAACGAAAAAACACGACTAAAAGCAAAAAAAAAAAATTGACAAAACGTGACTAAAAGCGACAAAAACGTGATTAAAAGTGGCAAAAACGTGATTTGAAGTGACAAAAACATGACTAAAACCTGAATTTAAGCAACAAATCCGTGATTAAAAGGGACAAAGCTGTGACTAAAAGGGACAAAAACGTGACTCTAAGCAACAAAAATGTGACTTTAAGAGACAAAAACATGACTGAAAGCGACAAAAATGCAACAAAAACGTGACTTAATGTGACAAAAACGTGACTTAAAGTGACAAAAACATGACTAAAAGTGACAAAAACGTGACTAAAAGTGACAAAAATGTGACTAAAAGTGACTAAAACGTGACTAAATGTGACAAAAACGTGACTAAAAGTGACTTAAAACGAAAAAACACGACTAAAAGCAAAAAAAAATTTGACAAAACGTGACTAAAAGCGACAAAAACGTGATTAAAAGTGGCAAAAACGTGATTTGAAGTGACAAAAACATGACTAAAACCTGAATTTAAGCAACAAATCCGTGATTAAAAAGGACAAAGCTGTGACTAAAAGGGACAAAAACGTGACTCTAAGCAACAAAAATGTGACTTTAAGAGACAAAAACATGACTGAAAGCGACAAAAATGCAACAAAAACGTGACTTAATGTGACAAAAACGTGACTTAAAGTGACAAAAACATGACTAAAAGTGACTTAAAGCGACAAAAACATGACTAAAAGCAAAAAAAAATGACTAAAACGTGACTAAAAGTGACAAAAAGTGACTGAAAGTGACAAGAACATGACTGAAAGTGACAAAAACGTGACTAAAAGTGACAAAAACGTGACTAAGTGACAAAAACGTGACCAAAACCCGAATTTAAGCAACAAAACTGTGATTAAAAGTGACAAAAACGTCACTAAAAGTTACAAAAACTTGACTAAAAGTGACAAAAACACGACTAAAACCTGAATTTAAGCAACAAATCCGTGATTAAAAGGGACAAAACTGTGACTAAAAGTGACAAAAACGTGACTAAGCAACAAAAATGTGACTTTAAGAGACAAAAACATGACTGAAAGCGACAAAAATGCGACAAAAACGTGACTTAATGTGACAAAAACGTGACTTAATGTGACAAAAACATGACTAAAAGTGACTTAAAGCGACAAAAACATGACTAAAAGCAAAAAAATGACAAATATGTGACTAAAAGTGACTTAACGTAACAAGAACATGACTGAAAGCGACAAAAACGTGACTTTAAGTGACAAAAACCTGACTAAAAGTGACAAAAACATGACCAAAACCCGAATTTAAGCAACAAAACTGTGATTAAAAGTGACAAAAACGTGACTAAAAGTTACAAAAACTTGACTAAAAGTGACGACAACCTGACCTAAAGTGACAAAAACGTGACTTTAAGCGACAAAAACACGACTTTAAGGGACAAAAACTTGACTAAAAGTGACAAAAACACGACTAAAACGTGACCCTAAGCAACAAATCTGTGATTAAAAGGGACAAAACTGTGACTAAAAGTGACAAAAACGTGACTCTAAGCAACAAAAATGTGACTTTAAGAGACAAAAACATGACTGAAAGCGACAAAAATGCGACAAAAACGTGACTTAATGTGACAAAAACGTGACTTAATGCGACAAAAACGTGACTTAATGTGACAAAAACGTGACTTAATGTGACAAAAACGTGACTTAATGTGACAAAAACACGACTAAAAGTGACTTAAAGCGACAAAAACATGACTAAAAGCAAAAAAAAGACAAATGTGACTAAAAGTGACAAAAAGTGACTTAACGTGACAAGAACATGACTGAAAGCGACAAAAACGTGACTTTAAGTGACAAAAACGTGACTTTAAGTGACAAAAACGTGACTAAAAGTGACAAAAACCTGACCGAAAGTGACAAAAACGTGACTTTAAGGGACAAAAACACGACTTTAAGTGACAAAAACTTGACTAAAAGTGACAAAAACACGACTAAAACATGACCCTAAGCAACAAATCCGTGATTAAAAGGGACAAAACTGTGACTAAAAGTGACAAAAACGTGACTAAGCAACAAAAATGTGACTTTAAGAGACAAAAACATGACTGAAAGCGACAAAAATGCGACAAAAACGTGACTTAATGTGACAAAAACGTGACTTAATGTGACAAAAACGTGACTTAATGTGACTTAAAGCGACAAAAACATGACTAAAAGCAAAAAAAAAGACAAATGTGACTAAAAGTGACAAAAAGTGACTTAACGTGACAAGAACATGACTGAAAGCGACAAAAACGTGACTTTAAGTGACAAAAACGTGACTAAAAGTGACAAAAACATGACCAAAACCCGAATTTAAGCAACAAAACTGTGATTAAAAGTGACAAAAACGTGACTAAAAGTTACAAAAACTTGACTAAAAGTGACAAAAACCTGACCTAAAGTGACAAAAACGTGACTTTAAGCGACAAAAACACGACTAAAACGTGACCCTAAGCAACAAATCTGTGATTAAAAGGGACAAAACTGTGACTAAAAGTGACAAAAACGTGACTAAGCAACAAAAATGTGACTTTAAGAGACAAAAACATGACTGAAAGCGACAAAAATGCGACAAAAACGTGACTTAATGTGACAAAAACGTGACTTAATGTGACAAAAACATGACTAAAAGTGACTTAAAGCGACAAAAACATGACTAAAAGCAAAAAAATGACAAATATGTGACTAAAAGTGACTTAACGTAACAAGAACATGACTGAAAGCGACAAAAACGTGACTTTAAGTGACAAAAACGTGACTAAAAGTGACAAAAACATGACCAAAACCCGAATTTAAGCAACAAAACTGTTATTAAAAGTGACAAAAACGTGACTAAAAGTTACAAAAACGTGACTAAAAGTGACAAAAACCTGACCTAAAGTGACAAAAACGTGACTTTAAGCGACAAAAACACGACTTTAAGGGACCAAAACTTGACTAAAAGTGACAAAAACACGACTAAAACATGACCCTAAGCAACAAATCTGTGATTAAAAGGGACAAAACTGTGACTAAAAGTGACAAAAACGTGACCCTAAGCAACAAAAATGTGACTTTAAGAGACAAAAACATGACTGAAAGCGACAAAAATGCGACAAAAACGTGACTTAATATGACAAAAACGTGACTTAATGTGACAAAAACGTGACTTAATGTGACAAAAACGTGACTTAATGTGACAAAAACGTGACTTACTGTGACAAAAACACGACTAAAAGTGACTTAAAGCGACAAAAACATGACTAAAAGCAAAAAAAATTGACAAAAACGTGACTTTAAGTGACAAAAACACGACTAAACTCACTAAAACCCGACTTAAAGCGACAAAACCTTGACTTAAAGCATTAAAACGATTCCCCGTTTTCAAACCGACATCACGTGGAGCCAGCCGGCGGCGCTTTTACAAACGCGTCGACGTCCCACGTGTTTTTACCGTCGACGTCAGGTTAACGTCTTCATGCACAGATAACACGACCCCATTTATGATTTCCTGCGTTTTAACAAGGCACAAATGTTTGGAAACAAAGAGCGAACAGATAATCCACATCTGCGGCCGTTAAACGCTCGTCAACAATGACCTCGTAAAATCTGACGGGTCGAAACCGGATTATGTCTCAATACAGGAATCGTTCGGCTCATTTTAGACGTTTTAATGCAGCTGTGAATTCTATTATAACAGTTTTGATGTCGCAACAACAAATGTAACGGAAAAAGAACGTCAAAATGTGCGTTTTTAATGAAAATGGGTGTGTTTTTTATGTTATTTACCTCATAATTCGTAAATCTGCCTTCATTTAAAAGTTAAAGTTTTATTTTTTCCAGAGCCTGTAGCGCTTTTACAAACGTCTTTATGCACAAATAATACGACTTTATGACTAAAAATGACAAAAATGTGACTTAAAGTGACAAAAACGTGACTAAAAATGACTAAAACATGACTAAAACGACAAAAACGTGACAAAAACGTGACAAAAAGCGACAAAACGTGACATAAAGTGACAAAAACGTGACTAAAAGCGACAAAAACGTGACAAAAAGTGATAAAAACGTGACTATAACCTGAATTCAAGAGACAAAACCATGATTAAAAGGGACTAAACTGAGACTAAAATAGATAAAAACATGACTAAAAGTGACAAAAGCGTGACTAAAAGTGACTAAACTGTGACTAAAAGCCAGAAAAACATGACAAAAAGTGACTAAAACGTGACTAAAAATGACAAAAACGTGACTAAAAGTGACAAAAACATGACTATAACCTGAATTTAAGCGACAAAAACATGATTAAAAGGGACTAATCTGTGACTAAAATCAAACACTAAAGACTTTTTAATGCAGCTGTGAATTTTATTATAACAGTTTTGATGTCGCAACAACAAATGTAACGGAAAAAGAACGTCAAAATGTGCGTTTTTAATGAAAATGGGTGTGTTTTTTATGTTATTTACCTCATAATTCGTAAATCAGTCTTCATTTAATCTGGTTTCGTCTGTTAAAGTTTTATTTTTTCTGGAGCCTGCAGCACTTTTACAAACGTCTTTATGCACAAATAATACGACTTAATGATTAAAAGGGACAAAATTGTGATTAAAAGTGACAAAAACGTGACTAAAAATGACAAAAACATGACTATAACCTGAATTTAAGAGACAAAACCATGATTAAAAGGGACTAAACTATGACTAAAAACGACAAATACATGACTAAAAGTGACCAAGAAGTGACTAAAAGTGACAAAAATGTGACTTAAAGTGACAAAAACATGACTAAAAATGACAAAAACATGACTATAACCTGAATTTAAGGGACAAAACCATGATTAAAAGGGACTAAACTGTGACTAAAATCGATAAAAACTTGACTAAAAGCGACAAAAGCGTGACTAAAAGTGACTAAACTGTGACTAAAAGCCAGAAAAACATAACTAAAAGTGACAAAAACGCGACTGAAAGTGACAAAAACGTGATTAAAAGCGACAAAAACGTGACAAAAACGTGACTAAAAGCGACAAAAACATGACTAAAGGTGACAAAAGCAACAAAACCATGATTAAAAGGGACTAAACTGTGACTAAAATCAATGAAAACTTGACTAAAAGCGACAAAAGCGTGACTAAACTGTGACTAAAAGCCAGAAAACATAACTAAAAGCGACAAACATGACTAAAA
The DNA here is from genome assembly GCA_019453435.1 of Rhinogobius similis. Taxonomy (NCBI): domain Eukaryota; kingdom Metazoa; phylum Chordata; class Actinopteri; order Gobiiformes; family Gobiidae; genus Rhinogobius; species Rhinogobius similis. Next base: position 28,664,864 of record CM033640.1, read on the forward strand.
GTGACAAAAACATGACTATAACCAGAATTTAAGCAACAAAAACATGACAAAAAGCGACAAAAACGTGACTAAAAATGACAAAAACATGACTATAACCTGAATTTAAGAGACAAAACTATGATTAAAAGGGACTAAACTGTGACTAAAATCGATAAAAACATGACTCAAAGCGACAAAAGCGTGACTAAAAGTGACTAAACTGTGACTAAAAGCCAGAAAAACATAACTAAAAAGTGACAAAAACATGACAAAAAGTGTCAAAAATGAGACAAAATGACAAAAACATGACTATAACCAGAATTTAAGCGACAAAACATGACTAAAAGTGAGAAAATGTGACGTAAAGTGACACCAAAGAGACTAAAAGTGACGAAAAATGAGAAGGAGAGAAAACATGACTAAAAGCGACAAAAACGTGACTAAAAATGACAAAAACATGACTATAACCTGAATTTAAGAGACAAAACTATGATTAAAAAGGGACTAAACTGTGACTAAAATCGATAAAAACATGACTCAAAGCGAAAAAGCGTGACTAAAAGTGACTAAACTGTGACTAAAAGCCAGAAAAACATAACTAAAAGTGACAAAAACATGACAAAAAGTGTCAAAAATGTGACAAAAAATGACAAAAACATGACTATAACCAGAATTTAAGCGACAAAAACATGACTAAAAGTGAGAAAATGTGACGTAAAGTGACACCAAAGAGACTAAAAGTGACGAAAATGAGAAGGGAGAAAAACATGACTAAAAGCGACAAAAACGTGACTAAAAATGACAAAAACATGACTATAACCTGAATTTAAGAGACAAAACTATGATTAAAAGGGACTAAACTGTGACTAAAATCGATAAAAACATGACTCAAAGCGACAAAAGCGTGACTAAAAGTGACTAAACTGTGACTAAAAGCCAGAAAAACATAACTAAAAGTGACAAAAACATGACAAAAAGTGTCAAAAATGTGACAAAAAATGACAAAAACATGACTATAACCAGAATTTAAGCGACAAAAACATGACTAAAAGTGAGAAAATGTGACGTAAAGTGACACCAAAGAGACTAAAAGTGACGAAAATGAGAAGGGAGAAAAACATGACTAAAAGTTACTAAAACGCATCTAAAAACAACTAAAACGTGAAACAAGTGTCTAAAAGTGACAAAAATGGAATGAAGAGTAACAAAAACGCATCTTAAAGTGACAAAAAAGTGCCCAACAGCGACAAATGTAACAAAAACACATCCACAAGTGACAAAGACATGACTAAAAATGACAAAAACATGACTAAAACCAGAATTAAGAGAGAAAACCATGATTAAAAGGGACTAAACTGTGACTAACATCGATAAAAACATGACTAAAAGCGACAAAAGCGTGACTAAAAGTGACTAAACTGTGACTAAAAGCCAGAAAAACATAACTGAAAGTGACAAAAACGTGACAAAAAGTGACAAAAACATAACTAAAAGTGACAAATACGTGACAAAAAGTGACAAAAACGCATCTTTAAGTAACAAAAACATGACTAAAAGTGACAAAAATGTGACGTAAAGGGACTAAAAGCGACGAAAATGAGATTGACATAAAGAAGTGAGATTTTTTTTCACTTTGTCAATTTCAATTTGTCACGTTTTTGTCGTCCGTGGCATCTTTTAAACCTAAAAAATGTGCCGCAGCTCGAAAAACGTTTAAAAACACTGGACTAAAACACCATCGACGATTAATCGACTAAACAAGGATCCCAGCCCTACGAACCAGGACCATCGTTACTCACCGAACAACAGAATGTCTCGCTGTGATTAGAATAAAAACGGCTCACACTGTGGTTTGGATTTGTACAAACCAGAGAAAAAAAGAACAACAAAAAGTGATAAAAATGTGATCAAAAGTGACAAAAACACGCCAACAAACAACAAACGGGACTAAATACATCAAAATGTGACTAAAAGTGACATAAACGTGACTAAAAACGACAAAGACGCGACAAAACGTGACAAAGACGTGTTTAAATATGACAAACACAACTGAAAGTGACAAAAACATGACTAAAAGTGACAAAATTGTGTTTAAAATAGGAATTTGAACTATTATAAAAACATCAAATGCAAATCTAATCAGTCGCACTGGTCAGAAAAATCACTATTAGATATTTTTCATAAATCATGCAGCTTTTAAACTGTTAAAGGCAATAGAAAAATACAAAATGAACACAAATCGTGATTAAAATCATGATCTGGACCCAAGAAAATCGTGATAAACTACTAAACAGTGAGCCGCAGCTTGAAAAACATTTAAAAACACTGGACTAAAACACCATCGACCATTAATCGACTAAACAAGGATCCCAGCCCTACTTTTTTGGATTTTTTGACGTTAAAAGTGTTTTCCTCTTCGGTTGAAAGTGGGTTCAGAGGGTTTGGTTTCAGTCGATCTTTGGGGAAAAGTCAGTTCCGAGAGGCGTCTGTGTTTACAAAGTGACTTTAGTCGTTCGCGCCGAGCCCAGAGTCAATGTTTGTGCGAAGACGAGTCGCTCGAGCGGCGCTGGAGCGAGGCTTCTGTTTCTGTGAAATAAAAACACTGAGGTCCACACTGAGGCCGAGGTCCAGGGCACCAGGCTTAAACTGTGAAAAGAGAAGGGTTTATCAGATACAGCTGCGCAATTAATGAAAAGTAATCAAAATGACAGTTTGAACGGACGCAATTAGCAAATCTCAAAGGCTGCGGTTCTTGAAGTGCAATAATTTCCTCCACAAATGAAATATCATGTTTTATTCTCCATTAAAAACAGCTAAACTAAGATTAAAAGTGAGAAAAATGGAATAAAGAGTAACAAAAACACATCTTAGAGTGACAAAAACATGACTAAAAGTGACAAATGTAACTAAAACACATCCACAAGTGGCAAAAACATGACTAGAAGCGATGAAACGTGACTTAAAGTGATACAAAAGTGACTAAAAGCAACAACTTTATGACTAAAAGTGGCAAAAATTTGATTAAAAGTGACAAAAACTTTCCTCCACAAATGAAATATCATGTTTTATTCTCCATTAAAAACTGCTAAACTAAGATTAAATGAGGCAAAAATGGAATGAAGAGTAACAAAAACGCATCTTAAAGTGACAAAAAAGTGCCCAACAGCGACATATGTAACAAAAACACATCCACAAGTGACAAAAACATGACTAAAAGTGACTAAATGTGACGTAAAGTGACACCAAAGGGACTAAAAGTGACAACTTTATGACTAAAAGCGATGAAACGTGACTTAAAGTGATACAAAAGTGGCTAAAAGCAACAACTGTATGACTAAAAGTGGCAGAAATTAGATTAAAAGTGACAAAAAAGTGACCAACAGCGACAAATGTAACAAAAACACATCCACAAGTGACAAAAACATGACTAAAAGCGATGAAACGTGACTTAAAGTGAAACAAAAGTGACAATATTATGACTAAAAGTGATGAAAATTAGACTAAAAGTGACAAAAAAGCAACTAACAGCAATAAGCATAAATAAAAGTGACTAAAAGTGACAAAACTTTCCTCCACAAATGAACTATCATGTTTTATTCTCCATTAAAAACTGCTAAACTAAGACTAAAAGTGACAAAAATGGAATGAAGAGTAACAAAAATGCATCCAAAAGTGACAATGACTAGAAGCTACTTAAACCCATCTAAAAGCAACAAAAAACGTGAATTAAAGTGAAACAAAAGTGTCTAAAAGTGAAAATATTGTGACAAAAATTAGACTATAAGTGACAAAAAAGCAATAAAAGTGACAAAATAATGACTAAAAGGGTTATGGTTAGCCTAAAAGCATAAATAAACGTGACTAAAAGTGACAAAAACGTTTCTCCACAAATTAAATATCTTATTTTACTCTGAACAAAACTGCTAAACTAAGACTAAAAGTGACAAAAATGGAATGAAGAGTAACAAAAATGCATCTTAAAGTGACAAAAAAGTGCCCAACAGCGACAAATGTAACAAAAACACATCCACAAGTGACAAAAACATGACTAAAAGCGATGAAACGTAATTTAAAATGATACAAAAGTGGCTAAAAGCGACAAAAATGAGACTGACCTGACTAAAAGTGACTTATGTTACTAAAACACATCTAAAAACAACAAAAACGTGACTTAAAGTGAAACAAAAGTGGCAAAAAGTGACAACTTTATGACTAAAAGTGACAAAAATAGACTAAAAGTGACAAAAAATAGACTAAAAGTGACAAAAAAGCAACTAATAGCAATAAAAGAGACAAAAATGTGACTAAAAGTGATGAAACCACGACTAAAAGTGACTAAAAGGGTTATGGTTTGCCTAAAAGCATAAATAAATATAACTAAAAGTGACAAAAAGTTTCCTCCACAAATGAAATATCATGTTTTATTCTGAGTAAAAACGGCTAAACTAAGACTAAAAGTGACCAACACCGACAAATGTAATAAAAACACATCCACAAGTGACAAAAACATGACTAGACGTGATGAAACGTGACTTAAAGTGACACAAAAGGGACTAAAAGTGACAAAAATTAGACTGACAAAACGAAGTACGGAAAATGTGACTAAAAGTGACTTATGTTACTAAAATGCATCTAAAAACAACAAAAACGTGACTTAAAGTGAAACAAAAGTGGCTAAAAGCGACAACAATATGACTAAAAGTGACAAAACATTGACTAAAAGTGACAAAAAAGCTACTAATAGCAATAAAAGTGACAAAAATGTGACTAAAAGTGATGAAACCATGACTAAAAGTGACAAAAACTTTCCTCCACAAATGAAATATCATGTCTTATTCTGAATAAAAATGGCTAAACTAAGACTAAAAGTGACTAAAATGTAACAAAAACACATCAAAAAGTGACAAAACTATGACTAGAAGTGACAAAACGTGACTTAAAGTGACACAAAAATGACTAAAAGCAACAAAAACAAGACAAAACGAAGTGAGAAAATGTGGCTAAAAGTGTCTTATGTTACTAAAACACATCTAAACAACAAGAACGTGACTTAAAGTGAAACAAAAGTGGCTAAAAGTGACAAAAATTTGACTTAAACTGACAAAAAAGCAACTAATAGCAATAAAAGTGACACAAATGTGACTAAAAGTGACAAAACCACAACTAAAAGTGACTAAAAGGGTAAGGGTTAGCCTAAAAGCATAAATAAATATGACTAAAAGTGACAAAAACTTTCCTCCACAAATGAAATATCATGTTTTATTCTGAATAAAAACTGCTAAACTAAGACTAAAAGTGACTAAAATGTAACAAAAGCACATCCAAAACTGACATAAACATGACTAGAAGTGACAAAATGTGACTTAAAGTGACACAAAAGTGTCTAAAAGCGACAACATTATGAATAAAAGTGACAAAAACGTGACTAAATGTGACAAAAACTTGAATATAACCTGAATTTAAGCGACGATACCATAATTAAAAGAGATTAAACTGTGACTCAAAGCCATAAAAACATAACTGAAAGCGACAAAAACGGGACTAAAAGTGACAAAAACGTGACTAAAGTGACAAAAACATGACGAAAAGTGACAAAAACACGACTAAAAGCAATAAAAACGTGACTTGAAGTGACAAAAACATGACTAAAAGTGACAAAAACACGACTAAAAGCAATAAAAACGTGACTTGAAGTGGCAAAAACATGACTAAAACCCGAATTTAAGCAACAAAACCGTGATTAAAAGGGACAAAACTGTGACTAAAAGCAATAAAAACGTGACTTAAAGTGACAAAAATGTGACTTTAAGAGACAAAACATGACTGAAAGCGACAAAATTGCGACAAAAACGTGACTTAAAGTGACAAAAATGTGACTAAAAGTGACAAAAACATGATAAAAGTGACAAAAATGTGACTAAAAGGGTTAGGGTTAGCCTAAAAGCATAAATTAAAATGACTAAAAGTGACAAAAACGTTCTTCTGAAACACGTCATTCTTTTATTGTCACTTCATGTTTCAGTCTTTTGTCAATTCTCCTGGTTGTGTTTAAAATGTGACCTTTGAACAGAATCCCATTATTAAAATATAAATCATAAATAAAATCACAATCACAAAACTGGTTTAAGCTTTATTTTCAAACACATATTGCTCTCGTTGCAGATTTTCTGAGATGCTGTTGGTAAAATATGTTTATTATTTCATTGTAAAAACACACACAAAAACACACACACAACACACAAAAAACATAAAAGCAGCAACAGTTTTCTTTAATTGGTTAAAAATAAGCCACAGTTTGTGTCGCGGTGACGCTGAAAACGCTTGAAAACTGAACATTTTTGCATTTGTTTTCGTTGATTTCCGTAGCTAACCTCCTGCTCCGTTTCAGTCGGCGTTACCTGATCCGCGTCGCCAGAGACAGCTGACTGTGGGAACATCCTCCTTCACCCCGGGCGCAGCTAGCGGCGCGAGAGGCTAACAGTGCGACGCGGATCCGGTTGCATTCCTCCGATTCTCTCACCACCAGGTAACGCACGGTGCCCTCCCACATGTGCGCGGCTCTGTTCACGCGCCCCGAGGAAGCTAACGAGCGGCTACGTCATCGCTAGCTCCAAAACACATGAAAGAGAAAGGAGAAAGAGGCTAACTAGAAGCTACGTCACTGTTAAGTCCAAAACACATGAGAAAGGAGAAAGAGGCTAACGAGAAGCTACGTCATCGCTAGCTCCAAAACACATGAGAGAGAAAAGGGAGAAAGAGGCTAACGAGAAGCTACGTCATCGCTAGCTCCAAAACAAATGAGAGAGAAAAAGGAGAAAAAAGCTAACGAGAAGCTATGTCACTGTTAAGTCCAAAACACATGAGAGAAAAAAGAAAACGAGGCTATCGAGAAGCTACGTCACTGTTAGCTCCAACACAAAAAGTAGAAAGAAGCTAACGAGCCGCTATATCACTGCTAACTCTTCAAAACACAAAAAAAAAGCAACTCAAAACAACAAATGTGACAAAAAACATGACTAAAACCGACAACAATGCAAGATAAAAACAAATGTTTCTAAAAAAAAACAACAACACAACTAAAAGCAACAAAAATGTAAAAGCGTCAAAAAATGACTCAAAGTGACAAACATGCCATTAAAAGTGACAAAAACATGTCTAAAAGTGACACGAATGTAACTAAACCATCATTTTATTTTCTTAGTTTGTCCGTTCATATTATATTTAAAAAGGAGGCTAAAAGAGAAAGAAGCTAACGAGAAGCTACGTCATCGCTAACTCTTCAAAACAAAAAAAGGGCAACTAAAACAATAAATGTAACAAAACACGCCGTCTGGTGGGACACGCCCTCTGGTGGCCTCCTCTGATAGGACACGCCCCCTGGTGGCACACGCCCCCTGAGAGGACACGCCCCCTGGTGGCGCCCCCTGGTAGGACACGCCCCCTGGTGGCGCCCCCTGGTAGGACACGCCCCCTGGTGGCGCCCCCTGGTAGGACACGCCCCCTGGTGGCGCCGGGTGCAGCGTCCTCTGGTGGGACATGCCCCCTGGTGGGACACGCCCTCTGATAGGACACGCCCTCTGGTGGGACACGCCCTCTGTTGGGACACGCCCTCTGGTGGCGCCGGGTGCAGCGTCCTCTGGTAGGACACGCCCCCTGGTGGCGCCCCCTGGTGGCGCCCTCTGGTGGCGCCGGGTGCAGCGTCCTCTGGTGGGACATGCCCCCTGGTGGGA